>RXOD01005227.1:0-15240 GCA_005223375.1 Amoebophrya sp. AT5.2 | reverse complement strand
AGCAGCCGAGAAGGCCGCCGGAGAAACCAACAGCGTCTCCGTGCTCAGCGGCACGCCAAGAAGACCAGAAAATGCGGAGGCGTCAAAATCGGTGGACTTCCGGAACTCGAAGCTGACGCTGCTCTTGACCGGTATTGTCGTTTCTTACGTCGGCAGCCAGGAGCTCAATCAAGTATGAATTCCATTGGAATTGGATTATGGATATAATCGGATAGATGCTTCATGAAGATGAAAAGTTCATCTGGATTTGTGGCGATTCTTTCTTCTACCACACGGACGACCAGACGCGCTGACCGGCAACTCGAAAACGGTGCTGCTTGGGACGATTTCGCACGAGAAGACGTTGATGGAGGACACCGTCGCCACGCTCCGTTTCTGCACCAACGTGCGGCAAGTCACCACTCAGCCGCGGATCAGTGAGCACACCTCCCATCAAGCTCTAGTCAAGTCACTCGAGCAGGAGGTAAAAGTAAAAATTCTTATCCTAAACTTGAACTTGATCTTGCACTGGTAGAAGTCAGTCCCAGGAGGAGGCAGAGTCTGGTACTGCTGCAGGAGGCTAAATGAATCCAAACGCAATCGAAAACGAAAAGAAGGCGCTTGGTTACTTACTTTCTTTTACGCTGTTGAAGAATCGGATCATACGGGAACCCCAAAAGGTGATCGCTCTACGCGGGCAGTTGCAGCAGGCACAGACGGGGAAGGAGCGGATGTTTGAGGAGCTGGACAAGAAGGAGCAGATGTACCAGTACTACAAGGCCAGCTCGGACAACCTGATCCACCAGCTAGAGCTGTACAAGCGCCGCAGTGAACACCACTTCTCACCGGACACGACGAGCCCCCGACTACGAAATCCCTCGTCGGGCGCAGGCGGGGGCGGTGGAGCTGCAGCGGCAGGTACGCTTTCTTTCGATCCGTTTGTGTTTCTTCGTGTTGATGACCATCAACACACGGAAGCAAAAGTAGCAAAACCGCACGAGGAAGATGTCGAACATTTAATTTTCGCGGAGCAGGTCCAACCGGGGCCACGTCTCGCCGCCGCTCCGGGTCACGGACCACGCGTCGCAGCACGGCGCGGAGCCCCACCGAACAGGGTGCGAGCGGCCACGCGCGCTTCGTGTCGGCACATCATCAGGGAGTCGGGGTGTGTCCCTCGTTTCTGCCGACGCAGGATCGCACGTCGCTTGCAGCAGTTATGACGGAACTGAAGCCGCTGGTTGACGAGGCGAACCTCCTCACAGAGCGCATCTACAACACGCGCTGCAAAATCGTAGCGGCAGGAGGTATCCCGCAGGCGCCGCCTGCTTCCTCGCAGCAGTTCGCGACTGGATGTTCACCCGGGGGCGCATTCGCTGATCCGAGCAGACCGATTTTTCTCGACCTGCGCGTCACGGTGAAGATTCCCGGCGGCCCAGAATCCCTGCATAGCACACAGCCGAGTGTCGGCATGTCTGCGTCGTCCAGCAGTAGTAAACGGCCAGAGAATCTCAACAACGGCGGAGGCACATCTACTGCCGCGCCTGGCGGGAGCACGCCTGGGTTCGACTTCTACGGCGATATGCAGCACGAAGCGAGTCACTCGGAGTCGGTTGCAGAATCGGTGTCCAACATTCACCAGTCCCTCCATCAGCCAAGATCGAAATCCAATCCCAAGTCCGCTCGTGGAGGAGGCGAAATAATAGGCTCGAGGGGTTGGGGTAGCGGCACAAGTGGAGGTGCAACTACAGCGCCCCACCCACATTCGCCGTACCTCGCTTCGTGTGCAGAAGCTACGGTTGCGGTGGTTTTGCTCGACGAGATGCTGTCTGGGCTGCAGCCCGGGGCCGGAAGATGCGGCAATACGAAGAACTCCTCCAGAAGGGCCTCCGGCGACGAGCACACAATGCTGGAGCATCCCGCTGGTAATCGTAATGGTGCCGTCGATCACGAGGAACACGATCATTCGTCCAGCTCTGCCTCTGCGTCCGCCGCCGGCTGCAGCGGCAGTGCGTCCGCGAGCTCTTCGTCGTCCGCTTCTTCTGGCGGCATGCCGGTCGCACTCTGGTCCGCGGAGGAGTTTCTGAAGCGGCTAGAGGCGATGCGCGTAGTCGCGGCTGACATCGAGGCTGGGCGTCTGAACCTGATTACTGGTACGTCGTCTGCTACGTCCAGGTCCTCGCCCGTTCTTGCCGCGTGTCCCTCTCCTGCTCTGGCTGCCGTTGGAGTTGCGCAGCGGGGGGTCGCGGCGTTGCTGCAGCCATGGGCGACCTGGGAGCAGGACGCTGCGACGTTGGCCCAGCTCCTCGCGCAGCAGCAGGCACCACTACTGGCACCGCCCTACACGACTTCGTTTGGCCAAGTCGTCGACTCGCGCGCGCCGCCGAGGCCGTCCCCTGGCGCGCCGTCCCCGCTCGACCACCTGCTGCAGCACCCGTCGGACATGAGTGGTACTATAGCAAAGTTGTTGTCGTCACGCACACGCTCTATTCTTTGCATGATCATGATGTGGCAGTGTCCGTGACCTATGTGGTTCAGTTGTTCTGGTTTCTGGATAATCAGTGACATTAGCCAGCGTACGAATTTATTTTTCCATTAATTCTGTGAAAATACAATATTATTTGAATGCTTCCGAAGTGCTCCACCACATGGTGCTCTGTAGGTACTTACGCGATTCGTCATCGTCCGACGCGGTCTTCTATCTTTCTATCTAAAAAGCGTAAGCAAAGGTACAACTGGCTCAAGCTCATCTTCATCTACTGGTACTTCTACTTCAGGCACTGAGCACGAAGGCCTCGGGTTTTCGACCGGTACCGGCACCGCGAACGAGCCCCACCCCACGAGTTCTGACCGCGAGGATCCGTTGGAGTTTTCGGAGCGTGAGATCGCGCTTCGGTCGCAGTTGATGCAGTGTCTGAATTCCTTCCTGCACGAGAAGGAGAAGAACAACTTTGTGGGGGTGCGCGCGCTCTGTACGCGGCTGAAAACCTCTCTCGAAGAGGACTTCTGGCGCACCAAGTCACCCAGCAAGACGGGCCGCGAGGAAAGCCGGCCGCGTATCCAGCTGCCAGCTCAGGAGCTGGTCGCGAACCACATCGCGCAGAACATTTCGAGCGGACACTACCGCGCGTCAACGACGACAACGACGCTTGCGAACAACCACGTCGGAGCGCAACAAGCAAACGGAGGTGCCGGCGGAGGGCATCCACGGCTCGCATCGTCCGGCCGTCGCGGGTCCGCTGGAAGTGTTGCGGGATTGCTTGCAGCGCCACCGCCAGCGGACGTGCGTCGAACTGGTGGAGCAGTCGGCTCTTCTTCTACTACTTCGTCTTCCTCGTCGTCCAGTGCCGCGGCCGGGGGCGCTGTTACTGTGACACACACGCAAGCCCAAGTTCAAGTAGTTGCGCATCAAGCACCTCCACAAAGTGCGCCTCACCAGCACTCGACCCTCTCGACGCCAGTGCAGCAGCCGACTATGATCCAGGGCAATCCCCGCAGCGCATCCATGGCACGGTCTCCGAACTCCGAATTCATCTTTCAGAACTTTGCAACGTGCGGTGAACAACTTTGCAACGGGGTCGCACCTGGAGGTGCGGCGAGTGTCCCGGCGCAGAAAATGAACTACACGGCGCACCATCAGCAGCAGTTGCAGCTGCCGCAGCATCATCTTCATCACCTGGTGAAGCAGCAACAAGTCACAGGACAACAAGCCGCGAAGTCGTCGTCATACGCGCATCAGCCACCACCCCGCGGGGACGGACACGCATCAATGACGAGAGCTGCTTTTCTTCGCGGCCCAAGCCCTTTGGGGCTGCATCAAACCTCCGGCGCACCGGGGATGGCGAACAATCGAGGCGGAGCACAAACGACGATGACTTCGCCGTTCGCCGCCAGGGGGAGTCCGCCAACCACCACGCATCATTTTAGCCCCTCCCCACGAGGAGCGGCTTCCAGTGGCCACCCGCAACTACAGGCCAGAGCCAGTCCCCTAGGCACCCGGCTGGACCCTGCGCCCGTTCAGTTTGTTCTGAACAAAAACGGGTCTACGATAAGTGGAACGAGCACGGCATCTTCGTCCAGCAATATGCTGTATCAGCAGGCAAAAGGGGCGTTGAACGGCAGGGTCGCGGGTGCTCATCAGCAGTCTCCCACCACCAGTACGAATGCCGGCGCGACGCTTTTTCCGCCGGCGGCAGGGCAGCAGTTCGCCACGGCGCGCGGCGTCGTAGCAGCGGGAGCAGCACCAGGAGCAGCACCTAGCTCGATTAGTAAGCCGCCGACAGGCATGTCGATGCAGCAACCACCGCAGCCGCCCTCCGCGTCCGCCATATCCTCCTCCCGCGCCACCTACCCAGGAAGCGCTGCCGTCAATGCAGCGGACCAACCACAGAGACAGACGCAGTATCAGCATCAGCTTCATCAGCAGGGCGGCGGGCTCGGCTCCAACCTGGTTTCGCCGGTCCCCAACTATCGCAGCGTGGTAATGGTGCCGCGACTGCACCTGCAGCAGGGTTCTCAGGCGGGCGGCGGCCCGCAGCAACAGTCGCCCCAGTTATCCTCACGCGCCACAGTCGGCTCCGCCCAACAAATCTACCAACAGCAGCAGCAAATGGAATTGCAGATGATGAACAAGCACCAGGTCGCCTCTCCTGGTACAGCAGGTGTCGTGGTGAACCTGAGCACTTTGGGACAAATGAACTCCGCTAGAAGCTCGGCGGCGACGTCTGGCATAGTACCGTCCTCGGCGGGCGGGGGAGGGGGAACGACCCCCGGAGCAGGAACGACGCCGTTGGGGGGGCCCACACCGGCCGGAGTCACGCCCGCGGGACCGACGCCATCGCATGCCGAGGCGGGAGCCATCAACGTTCTGGCGTCGATGAGCGCGGCCATCGGAGCAGGGGGTGCAGCGGGCGGCAGCAGAACGTACTTGTCGCCGCGGGGCGTCGTGCCGTCGGCCGGTGTCGGGGCAGGAGGGGCCGAACGCGAACGGGGAAATCGTGGCATCCCGCGGCAGGGCTCGGTAGTGGCCCTTACGGGCCGAGAATCCGTGCAGTCGGTGGCGGGGGAACCGTTCTGATTAAGATTGCACAAAAGCGGAAGCGCGCATCGCTGCTCCTGCTCGCGCCCATAGGTTGTACAACGCCTTGGACGAAGGCAGGCGCAGGCGGCTACTTTCTTAGCAAAGAAACGACCTGCGCTTGCCAAAGTTCGATGAAGAACGACTGCAGTGTGCAACAACGACCTCGACACAGACACAATTCCTGATCCCGCAAACGGAGCCTGGACAAATTTTACTTGTAAATTCATCGGTCCCAGCACAACTGTGCATGTAGTGCTCCCCCTCTCGGCGCATGTTGTAAATAAGAAAGTACTACAGCCAGAGAAGCCGTGCTGTACCTGTAGTATCTGGGAATTCTTTTTCTTTCTCGTGGTCCGATTTCCGTGACCACCCACGACAACAACATTTATTTTCATTCGCCCATTTAGTCTATTCCTAGTTACGGCTTGCCCTTGAGGCACAGGCCCTCGCTGTCACGCTTCGTTGGCATCTGTATAAGATTTTTTGATTAATATTTCGGGAAACGCGACTTACGACTTCGCACGATGTAGTTGCAGATTTTGCTGCATGTTTTTCGCGCGCCGCAATTTCATTTTTCTGGTGTCGCAGAGGACCCACGCGGAAATCATTACTCCGGCTTGGTGTTATAGGCCTACGTCGCAAACGCTAGACGCAATTCATTGAAATTGTATAAGGAAAAAAATGTCCGCTTGCGCATGAGGCATTGAGTTGCATCAGACCGACGATGATTCTGATTGACATGATGATCTCACATCACGACGTGGTGGGATGCATTTTCATGACGATCATTTGTGGCCTATGCCTATCAATAATGCGAATGCTGCCCGTCCGCTGCGCCTGCGGCTCCGGCTGCCAGCGCTAGGACTGTATCCGGCCGGCTCACTGGTCGTTACTTGCTTTGATGTTGCTCGACGCAGGGGCTCCGCCATGAATGGCTCGTTTGATTTCTTTTTATCCCCAAAGCAACCGACCTGTTGATGTAAAATCACATACGTATATCATGTTGAATCTCGGCCTTTTTTTGCTTGTTCGTTGCAGGTAGCGCTAGCGCCAGATGCATCCATGTCGAGAACAAAACTCTACTTCGCCGGCGAGGCTTCTACGGCGGAGCTTTTCGGCTAGATGTTGTACGGAGCGCGCGCGGCGACAATGTTGATTTATTCTTAGAAGTATGATAGTGATTACCTGAATCTTTCCTTTGCGGTCACGCACACACCGGCGAGCTGACAACAAGAACTTGCATCGGACGCGAAGATGACGCCGAAGCCAGACCAGCCCCCTCTGAAGGCTCCGCTCCTCCTAAAACAGTATCATGCTGCGCCGGAGCAGGAGCTCTCGCCGAGCAATGTCTATCGTGGTCCCTTGTCCAAAACCACTGGCGATACCGAGGCGCCCCCGACGCCGACGCCGCTCAACCAGCTCTCGCCAAACTCTCGGATTGCATCGAAGGAAAGAAACACCAGCGCCCCAGAAGCAGGCGAGCAAGAGCACGACGAAAATGGCAACCCGGTGCCGGGGGGATCATCCGCTTCGTCGTCCTCACGCAGCACCAAGCGCCGCACTTCCGAAACCATCCCCGATCACCCTGGGGTCGTCCGGCAACTGATCATTAACTTCTCGATCCCGATCCTGATTCGCCTCGGCGCCACCAACGTGCTGATCATCCTCCAGACCGCGTTCCTCGGGCACTGTGGTGTCCTCTACCTCGGCGCGTCGGCCCTCGGAGACATCATCACCAACACCGCGGGCATCCTGCTTCAGTCGCGCGTGAGCCGGAACTTCATGACGCTCTCCTACGGCGCCGGCAAGTACGACGAGGTCGGTTTGTGGCTGTACACGGCGCTGTTCTCCTTAGCGGTCGTCGCCGTCCCCGTGATGGCGGTGTTCTGGTCCACGCAGTGGACGCTCGAGCACGTGTTCGGCGTCGACCCCTCCCTCGCCGCGCTCGGCGGCTACTACCAGAGCCGCATGTCGTTGGCGCTGCCGGCGGTGATTTTGTTCTTGGAGTTCGCAAATTTCTTCGCGGCCCAGGGCGAGACACAGCCCGGCGTCACGGCCGTGATCGTCGCCATCGTCACGCACGTCTGCCTGGGGCTGCAATTCATCTTCGGCATCCCGTTCGGGGACACGTTCGCGTGGGCAACGACGACAGCACCAGCTGCAGCCGCGTCTGCGGACGTGGTGGACGCCACTGCCCCAACCAGAGGCGGAAAATTCTTCGACGCGGCAACGGGTAATGAAAGCAGCAACGTCGCCGCGGCGGCAATGGCGGGGCCACAAAGTAGTAGTAGCCCCGCCCACAACCACGACGCACAAGCAGCAGAAAATACCAATACCAATTCCGCTTCCGCACCTGTTGCTGGCTCGTCTTTCGGAGTAACGATATCGCAGCAAAAGCTCGAGGATGGGACAACTTATTTCACCCATTCCGTTCCGATCGGGGGGTTCGGGTTTTACGCCGTTCCCGTCGTTTGGTACGTTATGAACTGGACGGTGGCGATCTTTTTGATCAGCTACTACTGCGGCTGGAAGATGTGGCACGTGAAGTGCCTGTCGCGGATAAGCCCCTTCGACCCGCGCATCAAAACGAACATGGCCGAGTACTTCAAGCGGTACCTTCCGTCGCAGGCCGCCATGGCCAGCGACATTCTGCGGCTGTCGCTGATTTCGGGGGTGGTGGCCACCATCGGCACCACCGAGGTCGCCGTGTACAAGTCGACGCTGGCCGTCTCGCTGTGCGCCTCGTCCTGCACCTACGCCCTCGCAACCGGGTCCACCCGGTACCTGGCGGTGGCGCTGGGCTCCGGCTCGGCGACCGTGTCGCGGACGGTGTTCCGGCAGGGCTTCCTGCTCGAGCTCGCCTTCGTCCTGCTGAAGGGGGGGCTGATCTACGTCTTCTGCCCGAGTATCGCGGCCGTCTTCAGCACGGACCCGATGTTCCTGGAGAGGTTCAACATCATCCGCACGGCCCTCTCCGTGCAGACGCCGCTGCAGTGCCTGGCGCTGTTCTGCGAAGAAAACCTAGTCACGCTGCACAAAAACCGAATCCTCTTCGTGGCCTCCCTCACCAGCAGCTGGGTGATACAGGTACAGCTTCCTTATACTTATCTTCTACAACCATCGATCGGTGCGGACGAGTCCTCACACTCAATCTCAAACCGTACAGGTTCCTGTGGTGTGGTATTGCGCGACGCATTCAACGTACATCTCGGACTCGTACTCCGCGTTGCCACTGGTGTACTTCGCCCAAGCTGCGGCCTACCTCCTCTACCTCAGCTTTTACGTGATCCTCTTCGGCTGCTTCCTCAACTGGGACGACGAAATCAAAGACATGCGAGCAAGGCTACTGGAGCAGAGTCATGACTAGCCTGCTTCGCGTGGCCCTTTCCCTGTCGCTCACGCGCACGCGGAGGCGGAACGAAGGAAAGTAAGTCTAGGTACAAAAATTATGGACTACATGCAACTGGACGAGAGCGGCTGCGAAAGCGAATGCCACGAGCACTACCTTGCATGCACCAAAGAAGAAAGCCATCGAGTCTGTTTTCGGCTGCAGGTAACGAGGGTGACAAGAAATAGAAAGTTTAGTATATTCGAACCAGCACAAACTGCTGTATCTGCCAGCGCAAAAAATGCAGAAGAACAAATTTGATTTTATGAAAGAAATGAACGCATATTTTCTAGCAAGGAAGTTGTACTTGTAGGTAGGGATGTGCCGCTCAGCAGTCTTTTCCTTGTACTTGTACGTAGGTAGGGCGCGCCTACACAACTTTTTCACGGAGGTCGGTCCGATGTCGCTCGTCGTTTTCCCCGTGTGAAACGATTGGTGAATTTCGGACATTGACCGGGACCGGGTAGCTGGACGTCGGCGCTGCTGCGTCGCATATTCTGCGCTTTCAGTACGCATTTTTGCTACTTCCTGGACGAACGATGAGTACTTATACAAAGAACTTTGCTACGGCTGCAAAAATCAGGCATTATCATCAGGCTCAGACGCTCATAGGATCGCCCATTCCGCTACCTTTCCCGCCCGCGCTTCATCTTCGAGAATACAAAAATAAATATAAACATGGCAGCTTGGCAGCGAACTAGAAGTCAGACTTGTTGGTGCGGTGCAAACACGCTGTGGTTGTGATTCTGAAGGGTGAGAACTAGAAGCTGCTCAAACTGCAAACAGGAGGAAAAAATGAGCAGAATGATTACGATGCGACAAAGCAAGACAATAGCAAATCCTCCGCGCCGTCGGCTTCGCTCGCCGTCGCCATGAATCACCGCAAAGCTGGTGCCACGACGGAGACATGCACTTTTATCGCCTTCATCTTCAGTGGGTGCGCGGGTCGCGAAACTGGTCCAGCGACCCCAAACGCGTCAGCGTCAAGTGAGAGGAGCGAGGTCCGTGATGTGCACGGACGAGGAAGCAGTAGAGAAGGCGACAGAGAGTGTGTCAGCAAAACTCCTACGTACAACTACGCAAAAACGCACTAGCAGGACCGGGAGCACCAGCTCACCACATCATCAAAAACAAAAGCGGCTAATAAAGCAATATTAATGTGACCCAAGAACAAGGTCAAGGACCAAAGCGAACAACGGGGCGGAAGTCAGTGCCACACGCCGCTCCTTGCTCCGTAGGCTTCCTGCTGCTCTTCCTCAGCTTTCATCTCGGGGCCTCGCCAGTAACCGACGACGAGGCTCGAGTAACCACGCTACGATGCCACAGCAGGCACGGCGAGTCAGTCTGCAGGACTTCCAGAAGGAATTCCGGCAGGAGCAGATCAAGATCAACAAAAACTTCGACAAAAATGCCTACACTTTGTTTCAGAAGAGGCGACTCCAAGATGATGCAAGACGTACTTTTTGAACGTAAGAAAGTAGTTCTAGTTGTGGTCGTGGTGCGTTGCAACATTCTTGTAGAAAAAAAATAAAACGCAGGCTGCTCCTCCTAACCCCAGGTGCGCCGCGAGCTGCGTCGCAGCCTCAGTCTCCAGAGCGAGCAAATCAAGCGGCTCTCCCAGAGCAAGGCCGACAAGCAGCTGCGCCTACAGCAGGAGAAAGAAGCAAGAGAAGCCGAGAACGCCCCTGACCACGGGGTGGACGATGTCGGAAAAGAAAAAAATCAGCGGCTGCGGCGAGGCAAGTCAGTCTCGTTCGCCCCGGGATCGCCGGAACTGAAGCGGTTTCAGTCTTCGGGGTGTTTGGTGGATGGACAGGAAGGTAGCGCCGTGCAGCGGAAACAGGCCAAGACCGCCAAGTGGGCGAAGATGCGGTCTTTGTCTTGGCGCAGCGGCCTTGGTACTTCACGTCGCGCGTGCGCTGCAATGAGATGCGACGCATGTAGTTCGGGAGGCCGAGCAGCACTGGTGGAGCAGGTCGAGCGCGACCATGTACCGAGCCCCTCCGGCACAAACGCGAGCACGTAAATACTTACTATCTGTGCATGTTTACTTTTTTTGAGCCACCAACTCCAACGCATCCAAACCAAAGGTATTTGGCATCCACCTCCTCGACAACACCATCCGACTCGGGGGATCAGCATTCTATCGCGTGGAGTCGCAGCGCCTCGCACGAGTCCGACCTCGGAGAAGATTTTCCCGTGGGCACAAAGATTCACCCGTCTGCCGTTCGCAAACTGTCGGGACCAGCCGCTGCAATTCCAGATGACGTTGATTACCCTGCTCTCGCGGACAGATTCGGCTCTTTGCCAGACGGCGCTGCCACCGCGTCTTCGACAATAAAGACAAAGAAGAAAAAATACAAGGCGAGCAATACGGCTATCGAGGAGATGAAAACAACACCCAAGAAGCTTGGCGGGCAGAAAGCATCTTCAAGCATGTGTGCACTGATGTAGGTAGCTTGGTAGGTACTACTACCGAACAATGTTATAATGCATTTGACGAGCATATTAATTTAATTTATTAAAAATTAGCGATCGACGTACACGTAGCCTCCGCCCGACCCCCGCATTGGATCTGCATCGACAACGAATGACAAACTTACGGCTTCTGCTAGCTGTTGCAATCGCGTTCGCGAACCAAATGCAAATCCCAAACGACCTGTTTCACAAATACGGATATCCACCTTGCCGCCAGGACTTGTCGACGACGCACGTCGACAACTACGCGCAACCTCTGCTGTTCCTGTTCTTCTTGTAGTTGTAAGCGCTTTTTTTATGCTTTTGAGAGAGTTCATGCGGCCGCCCAGCTGAGTCGGGTGCTACTCGCGCCCATGAAATTTCGTTTTGTCGTACGAGAGGCGATGGCGCGACGAAACCAAGGTAGAGGTCGCTCCAGCACGCGCGAGGAATTACCTCCGACGCAAAGGCAGTGAGAACAGAAGAGAAAACCGTATCTATGCTCACACTTGTAGCCGAATGCAGGCTGGTACAGGCATGCACATGATGCGAGTAAGTACATGAAAGTTTGAGTTTCAAACTAAAAAAATCAATCTTCTACATCTACATACGCTCTTTCAAGGCTTTGGCTGCTTCTGGGCGTGACTTCGCCCGGCATTAAATTCAACACCCTCAACCTCTACACGACTTCATCACTGACTGATGCAAATGGACACGAAGTCGTGAGTGCAATGCTCGCGGTCGCGAACTCAAATGAAAGAAAAACGAGCTATGCATATACAAACTTCTCGAAGGAGATTCTCCTCAGAAAAACCGGGTGGCCCGTCGGCATTCGCGAGCAGGTCGCTTAGGTTCAAACAGGTCGACGGCAAGCAAGAAATGAAAGGCAAAGTAGACACAAGATGAAGACCATCAGCCGCTGCCGCTCCTCCTGATTGTTCACATCAACAGCCCCCTCTGGTGGAGCACCGTGGATGAAGATGTTGTGCACATCCGGGCGTCGGAAGAGCAGCCGGCCTGCCGCGGCGGCTGTCGCGCTGCCGCGCACGCGCGTGTTGCTGCTGTCGGGCGTGTTGTTCGTGGCGTCGTCGCGCACGGGGCGCGCCTTTCTGGAGCAGGACCGCTCTCGGAGGGAGGATGAGGATCACCATCAGCGCGACCAGAACCTGCGAGAGATCACACCCGCTGCAGAGCAGCAGGCCGGTGCTGGCAGTGTCGTTCTTGTTCAGCAAGCGCGTCAGAGAAGTGCCGCGATATTACCCCACGAAGTCCTGCCGCAGCAGCCGCTTTCCCCGGCACGACCAGCTGCGAAAAGTGTGCTCGGGCATTCCTCGTCGCTCAGCGTCCTCGAGGTTGGCGGAACTTCAAAGGCTGCCGCGTCGGCCTCGTCCACGACCTCTTCCAGCTCTACGAAGAGCCAAAGTACTCGCACCTACGGGTTCGACATGGAATCGCTACGAATGTCCGTCCTTCGCATCAAGACCATCGCACCGGCGTTTGACTTCCTCTCGCCCCAGTTGACGGGGGAACCAGAGGTGGCGCTTGGTTCGGGTTTCGTCGTGCGCACGATGCGCACGGTGGACGGGAAAGAAGAGTTTGACCCAGTGATCATCACCAACGCGCACGTTGTGAGTAATGCCGAGGAAGTCCAGCTGCATATGGTGGGACCAGGTGGTAAGTGGCTATAGTGGTCAGTGAAATTCAGGGCGGGCGTTTCGGGGTGCCCTTTCTCAGTGGTCCTAAAAAGAGGTCTGTCGTAGGAGAAAAGGTGGCTTTTTGCGGTTGGCAGGCCTGGCACTCCTGCAGCATACAGCCGACAACCAATCGCGACGCTGGGCGGCCTCTTCTGCCCTGCTTTCAGGCCTCGTCACTACTGTCGTCGGTGGCTTTCCGCGACCGTCGCTCTCTGCCTCTCGGCGTCTCCCTTCCCGACGCCACCCCCTACCCCCCCATCGCTTGGGGCATCTCTGAAGCCGCCCCAGGCCTCCTCGCGCCGGGTAGACTTCAGAGCGCCTTGACGCACTCCCTCGCCATCGCGAGGGCAATCCGCCACCCAAGGCAAACCGCCACCCAAGTCGGGACCCATCAGCAGTTGCCAGCTCCCTACTTGTTACCACCTGGTCCCGCCATACTGCAGCTGCTCGCCCTCTCGGACCAGCCGTTCGAGGCAGTGACAAAACAAATCTGCGGACAGCTAGACGTCGCGGTCCTCAAGTTCAAGGACCCCGCAAAATTCAAGAAGGTCTGCCTTTCTTCAAAGATGAAGTAGAAGTTGCCGCGTACTACAAATAAATTGAGTTTCCGTGTAGTCAGTCAGTAAGTCACTCAGTCACTCAGTCAATCACTGCTCAGTCAGTCAGTCAGTCAGTCAATCAGTCAGTCAGGCAATCAATCAGCCAAGCAATGATCAATACCAATCACAAAGAAACGATAAACGACTTGCAGGCGCTCGGCGACGTCAGTCCCCCTCTCGAACTTCTTCCGTTGAAGTTCGCGGAAAAAACGCCCAGCATGGGGGAGAAGGTGCTGGCCATCGGTTTTCCGCTCGGGCAAAACCTTCCGAAGATATCTGGCGGCGAGGTTTCGGGCAACCAGGAGGTGGATGGAAACATCTGCATCCAATCGACCGCACCAATTTCACCGGGAAACAGCGGCGGGCCGCTGCTGCTTGAAGAAAAGAAAGAGGTCGTCGGGATCAACTTCGCGAAGGCGACCGGAATATGCAGAGGCCATAACCGTCTACGTCGACAGTGTGGTCCAGGATCTTCTCCGTGAATTAGTTTTTGATAGTCCTCGTAGGTAACTCTAGCTGCAGAGGCCAAAGGGACGGATGTTGATGGATACATACTGATAGCTTGGAGGACTCGGGGTAGTTTCACTTTCAGTTTATTTTGCTTGTGCGGTGCTGTGCTGGCGGGCACCTAGTGGGTAGCTGGTTTTTCATTGCTTTGTATTTTTATTTTTCGTTGGATTTCCCCCGTCTCTCTCCTTCAATGAATGCGTTTTTGTCGGTCTGGTACGTGTCTGTAGCAGCCCGCCGCCCGCCTGTGCATGGTTGCCAGAGTCAGTCGGTCGGAAGAAGCAATGGTAAAGATAAATGAACAAGGATCAGGATGGATGGCTTTTGCACCTTTGTAAGGAATGGCGCAGAGAATGTGAACTACGTGATTCCTTTCTGGCGCGTGCAGCACATGCTTGGGCTGTACGACCACAACGAGAGTCTGAGCATGTTGGAGAAAGCCCGTGCAGAGTCGAGCACGGGTGAGGACAGCTCGAATTCTGGAGACTCTTCTACTCCTGGCGAACAAGATGGCGGCAGCGGCGGTGGCGAAGCGTTGCTTCAGGTTCAGCAGCGGAGGAAGGTGGCGCGCGCGACGAGCCAGAACACGCACCGTCAGATTCGTATTCCACAGCTGGACGTTCGGGTTGCGATGGGGAGCGACGCCATTTACGACCTCGACACAAAGTGCAAGGACCACGAAGGCATTCTGCTGACGCAGATCGAGGATCGCTCGCTGCTGCGCTCGGCGAACCCGCCTGCACAGGTCGGCAGCTACCTCTTCAAGATCGGGGAAAGCAGCGTGGACAGGTTCGGGAAGGGGCGCATCAACTCCTTTCTGAAAGACCAGATGAGCTACGAGAACCTGTTCTTCATGCAGGGAGACAAGGCCAAGTGCGAGTCGTGCGGCACGGAATGCACCCAGTGTGACGCCCTGTTCCGAGACGTGAAATTTTTCACATGCTCGGACGGAGAAACGACGGAACACACACTGCCGCTGCAATGGCAAGAGAAATACGACAGCGGAGTGAAAACAATCGAGGAGCCGAGCTTCCAGAGAGACGACGTACCGGAGCCATAAAATTTTGCTTTTGTATCATGGTGGTCCATATCATTTTCATTCGTGATTCTCGCACAACTTGATGCCCGTCATCAGTTTACACTTTTTGTTTTTAACTACCGCTGGGGCGCGCTAGAACCACCGCGCGAACCTTCCGCACGCTATTTGGCTACGAGCGTGCTGTCCTCCCTCTGACATGCCGGGTTTGCAGCTAGCTTCCAACTTCAGGATCAGGGCTTGGCCTTCTCGTTCTCCCGGGCGTCTTATCATCAGCCGTGCGCTACTCCACTTTATGCATCAACTAGTGTAACCTACCACGTGTCACCTTGAAGGACGCCATGTGTGCCATATTTGTTCGCCAGTGCCCCACGAAATTGTTCAACGAAACAAATAAATTCCAGATCGAGTATGTTCCTTTCGGCGACGTTTCCGTGATGCAGATGACCACGAACTATCGTGGGACCAGCTGGTAACTGAGTAAAGTGGTAAGTGATTCTTTT
>RXOD01005226.1:0-15244 GCA_005223375.1 Amoebophrya sp. AT5.2 | reverse complement strand
TTTTTGGAGTTTGTTACTTTTGAGCCTTCAGTAGGTGCTTCCCCTCGGAAGATCTTCAGAAGCAAGACCTTCAGTAGCATTCGAGCTAGAAATGTTTCTTAGTGTATATATATTTATATTAGTACATGCCTGGGTAAAGGAAAGGGTATCTTTCGTTTTAGCATGCGGAAAAATAAATTTAAGATCCGTTACTTAGCACTACGACCTTCGCAGACCACGAGAATATGGTGAGCGCCCGGGCCAAGTCCGCAGCGCCTCCGCGCAGCAAGATTCGCGACGACCGGAAATTTCATTCCTACACCTCAAAGGACAACTCGACCGTGTTCTTCGCGACGCGGCCGCTGGTTCGAACGCAGGTGCCGGTGTCCACCTCGTCTACAGCGGGAAATGTCCACGTCGGCGATGCTGGTACGTCTTCGTCGAGCTGCTCGAGGCGACGCCCGTCATACTTCGCGAAGATGCGCAAGAACTACGTGCCCGCCGCGGCGGCGAGCGGTTCAACAGCAACCAGTACAAATTCAAACAAGCCGACGTCGACCACGAGAGTGGCACACCTGTTGAGCCACGAGCACCTGCGAGTGAAGAAGGCCAAGGCGATTATCGGCAGGCCACCTCCTCCGGTTCTGTCGTCGAAAACCAGCGGAGGTTGCGACGCAGCAGCGGCGAAACCGCCGCCGCGAATTGTTCAGCTTTCCGCCTCGCCAGACGTTGATGAACCAGCACGGGGTAAGCTTAAGACCGCGAATGCTTCCGATCCAGAGATTGCTGCAGAACTGAGGATCACGAGCCCGGCGTACGAAGGTGACGCGTCATTGCAGCTGTCGCACCTGCAGTATTCGGCGTTCCACAATCGGTATCGATGTGGCAGCGTCGACCGTGCGCAAAAAGACCCAGCGCGCCCGCAGTTCCCGCAAGTACAAGTAGACGTAGATCAAGACACAGATGGTGCTGGCGTCAACATTGCCATGAACAACACCAAAATTATACCTGACTGCGTGGACGACAAATGCCTGCAATTGGATCGCGCGCTCGGCCGAGCGGCTACGAGTGCTGCAAAGCGAGTCTGGGGCGACGATGAAGATCGAAATGCCGGAAATGGAGCTGCTCCTGCAGAATTCGGAGAAGTAGAGGGCGGCTGCGGTTCGGCGCCTGCATCCTGTATGAAGCGGGTCGACGCAGCCCTGGACCAAGCCGCAGTGTCTGCCGAGGCGGCGGTTTGGGGCGGTGGTGCGGCATCGTCCTCGCCACGTAGGTCACCTTCGAGCTGCATGCAGCGAGTGGATGCTGCTTTGGATCGTGTTGCGGTAGCTGCCGAGGCAGCAGTGTGGGGAACGACCGTCGAGGCCACACGAGTAGAATCAGACGTCGCGACGAAAACTGAACGGAAGGAAAGCGCATCGTCAGAATCGGGCGACCAGTGGCAGCGCGTCAATGCCTCCGGCTTGACCACAACTACGTCGACGACTAGCTGTTTCGAAAACATGTCGTCGCGGATTCTGACAAACCTGTCGTCACCATGCCGAGGGGGAGCCACGACGGCGGGCGCAAGTGGTGGGCCCGCGACTACGACAAGCGAGGAAGTCGAAGTGGAGTCAAACCTCGAGTCGGATAGACTCTCATCGAAAGCGTCGTCAACCGTAAGCGGCATGCTTGCAAAGCTCAGCGCAGGGCCGCCGAAAATGGCTTGGACTGACGAAACGGCTGCAGGTTATTCCGGCCTGTCCAGAGGAGGAGGAGTATTTCTCACAACGAACGAGCCGGAGGATGAAAGAGGTAATCGCTTCGACTTGCTTCTACTGAACTGAACTAAGTACTTTCATTCTTGACTGCCACCTACACCTACTCCACCTACACACAATAAATCTAAATCAGATGACATCCAATGCGGCAGCGGTCTCCGCGATCGAGATCTTACCACTGCCCTTAGCGGAAAACCGGACGAGGAAGGGGCTACTACGGCCAAAAGCCCGCGCGGCGCGTCACCGGAGGACTCATCGCCGTACGTCGCGCGAACGAAAGCGAACGGTCCGAAAAACACACGAACGGTACTCGTGCCTGCCTACGTGCCCTCGCCCCACCAGCCGAGGTCCCCACGGACATCGCCCCCTTCGTCGCCAACAAACAAGGGACAATCTACGGCCAAAACCATGAAGTCCTCAGCTGCTCCGTCACACGCGCACCAGCAACAGCTTCATGAGCAAGAGCCTAGTAGAGGCAAAAGCCCATTGATCACTTCTTCTCAGAAAGCAGCCGCCTCGTCCGCTACGAACACGTCGATAGGAATGCAGCCAGACGTCAGTAGAAAGATGAGCCGTGTGGAGCAGATCATGGAGTTGCGGAGTGCTGGCGGAAAGACCACCAACTACCTCGCCGACGTGATGCTGCAGCGCTCGGCAGCGCGGAATCGACTCCCATCGCCTCTCCTCCGCGAACCCGCGACGACGAACGGCGGTCTCTTTCACTTTCACGACGGCCGTATTAAGCAATGGTCTCCGTCGTCGCGCTCCCCCGCGCGGGAGCAGCTCGTCTCGTCGCCAGCTTCCGAACACTGGTCGGTCTCGCAAGTGTCATCCGGGGTGGGCCAGCAATTGTCTGCAGCGGATGGCAAGAGGAAAGCCATGCCTATGCGGGGTGGGTCGCACCAGCAGGAGCGCCACTGTCAGAGTGCACGTGGCTTGAACCCGAACGACTGGTGGGGCGACTATGAGGGAATCAGCAACGGGCCGCTGCGCGTCGGTCTGCGGCAGGCGGAGTGGACGAGGCGAAGGGAGGAAAAAAAACTGCGACTTTCCGAGGACCTCATCAGCGACCAGTGCACGCCGTCGGACGACTTTATCGCACACCAATCGCGCAGCAGCGCTGGCCGCTACCGCTACATTTCTCCGCGAGTGTACGACGAAAAACGGAAAGGCGGCTTCCTCCGAAACGCCATTTCGGCGTCTCCGAACCCAAAGAGCAGAGCTGGACGGTCAAGTGGCAAAAGCAGTAGCAGAAAGCTCAAGCTAGAAGTGAAAATTCGCAACGGCACGTGTCTGTACGCACGCGGAAAGGCTGCAATGGATCAGAAGGAATTCCGGCGATCGACGCTCCTTGCCGAAAGAGCGTTGCTGGAAACCTCTAGCTGTACGTTTCAGCCGGACATCTTCGTCTCGCAGCTGCACGAGAAGGAACGGGAAAATGCCAAGATCCTGGCAAGAGCGGTAAGAAACTGGAAAACAGCGAAGGGAGGAGGTACCGGAGTGGGCAGTTCCGTAAGTCGAAGCGCAAGTGCGAACGCGAGTTTCCGCGCGCAAGAACAGCAGATCAAGAACATCAGCGCGGCTACCGAAATTAGCAGGAGAAGCGGAGCCGGAGCTGGAGATCATCACTTGACGCGCACCGTCTCTCTGAACATGGCGCGACAGCCCGGAACGCCACTTGTGATTCCCGCCGTGCCAACGGTGGCGATGGCCGACGCCAGAAGTAGCTCGACACCTTTCTTCTCGGCACAATCGACATTGTCAACTTCTTCGACCAAAGGCGCATTGCCATTGCGTGTGGTTAGTCCGAGTTTGAAGACCTCCGACGCGCCGGCAAAGCTACCTGGAAGCAGTGGAGGACCGTCTACAGCTACAACACGGCCCACGGACACGACGGCGACACTGTCTACTGGCAAGTCGTTCTCGTTTTATCCGGGATCACGGAACGCGTCTGTGCCCGTGACGGATCGTAGTGCAGGTACAACCAGTGCTTCCTTGGCGACCACGGATGGCGGTCTTGCTGGGGCAAAAACAAAAACGCGACGACTTATTGCTGGCCCGACCTCGTCCGGCCCCGTTGCGACTCCCCGGGGCGCGCGCGCAGTGCAGATCTTCCGCGACCAGCGCAACGCGTTGATAAAGCCCATCCCCGGTGGAGGTTCCTTCGCATGCAGGATCAATCTAGCAGGAGGTGGTGCTGCTGGTGCTGGTGACACCGTCGGAAGCGTACGCACAACTGGGGCGAGAGGGATGGGTAACAAGCAGGGCACTGGCACCTCCTCCTGCTCCGACAAGAAAACAAAGACGCGCGTTTCGTCTTCGTCAACTGCCCGCTCGGACAGCCTAGCCTTTGTATCTGCGCATTCTGATTCTGCAACAGCTGGCGTTACAGCTACGGACGCGGGAGGCTCTGGTGCCTCGGCTTCCACCTCACACGGGAGAAACCAAGACGCGTCCGTCGTGAAGCACGATCATCAAGAGTCTCTCAGGGAGTCGCATGAGGTGCTGACGAAACTGAAGTCTCTCTTGGTCGCGAAGCCGAGACCGACCTTAACCACTTCATCTTCATCCTCGAGAATGGGCGGTTCCTCTTCGTTCGCGTCAACATCGCACCAGTTCTGGACACCACAGGAACGTCGTTCGGCGTCCCAGAAAATGCGGAACAGCAGCAGGGGGCCACAGCGGGCTTCTGTGCAGCGATCCGCTCGGTCCGCATCTCCCCTGCCGCGCAACCAGCAGGAACTCACCGCGGACAATTTGCCCCATTTCGCCACCCCAATTAAGCGGACGCCGCGGGCGCGAATAGCGAGCGAAGCAGAGGCGGTTGTGGTGCAGCGCAAGGCGCGGCCGGCGAGAGGCGCAGGAGGAGGACGGAGAAAAAAAAGGAGGAGCGCGGAACATCAAGGACAAAATGGAGCTCAAGCGGACACGGAAAAGTCAGAGGAAAAAGGCAGGGCGCACGCGAAAGAGGAATCCGTGGCAGACACTGCTGCAGGCGCGGCCGCTGGCGCTTCTCAAAGGCAGAGTCAAGATCGGCCACGCTCTTCCCGCGGCCCGCGCCGCGGGGAGGACACAGATACGATGTTGGGAAAAATGCTCGAAATCTTCGACTCGCCGTGGCGGAAAACAAACGCAGCAGGGGGCACAGCAGAAGGAGGCCCGCCCCGTGCCGGTCGCGCGAGCGGATCCGGACGCCCAATTACCGCGCTGTTTTTCTCAGATCCACCCACGACGACGACGAGAGCTTCGGGTAGTGCGGGAGCAGCGGATGGCAAGAACAAAAAGAAAAAAGTTGCGGCATCTCCGCGACTAAACGCCGCCCCTACCTCGTCGATCTACGTTTCACCAGCAGAGTCTGCTCTCCATGCAGGCAGCACCGCCACTTCCTCCTCCGCGAAGATGGCAAATACACTAGTGCTCGACGGGTGCTGCGAAGCTAACCACGAGCCAGATCCACGACCACGCCGCAACTCTAGCGAGCCCGAGGACGGTCGTGGAGACGTCATGTCGTACCAAGACCCGCGAGCGATAGCCGCACAGCACCATGTCTGGGTTCCATCTACAAGCGCGGAGTTGCTTTACAGTAACCGGAGTGGGGCAGAGCTCCAGGTGAACATGAATACAGCGACCTTGTCGACGACGGGCAACACATCAAGAAGTGGAAGTGGTGCACCGATGAAGCGCTCACCGTCCCCGCCGTCAGTACAAGAAATTCTCGGCGAATCCATCGACGACATCGAAGAGCGAATCAGTCGGCGATCGAGTCTCAACATGCCGAATAACGGAGGAAGCTTCGAGCAGGAAAACTCGGTGGATTGAAAATTGACGGCGCAACATCCCGTCTATCCGTACCGGTAGATAAAAGTTGCATAAAAATTGACGCGGGGATTAAGTACTGCGCCTGCTTCGATTTGCCTCAGAAACAGAATACAAACGAAACAAAACAAAAAAGGCTTGTACATTGTTGATGAGTTGTCGACGATTGTTGTTAGTATTGCGAAGTACGCGTCGCTGCAGAGTCTGCTGCAGCGACGAGTGCGAAGCTACTTGTACTTGATGTAAGTGAAATAAACTTTACTTTTGCAATTAATTGGACGAGTGCACCACCTCCTCGCAGACTCAACAAAATAATCGCGACGCTTCTTATGTACTCTTGTATCTACAGCAAGTCTGTTCTTAGAGTAGATTGTACTATCTCGTTTACGTAAACCTTCTAAAAAGACAAGATGATGACGCAGAAGCAGGTGAAGAACGACGTACTCGTACAAATGCGATACTACAACTGGCTCCCGACGAAGATGAAGTAGAACCAGGATCAGAAACAAGAGGACCTGGAGTCGAGGACGAGCATGGAGAACCAGGCTGAAAGGGCATCATGGCTCTGGTTTTGCGAAGCAATCAAAAGAAGTTCGTGAAGATCCGTTGCAGCACGTTGTCGTGAGGCCACTGTCTTGTTTTTGTCGTGTCCGCTCCTGCAACCAGAATTTGTTTCTAGCAGCGTCGCCACCAGATCAATCAAGCTCCTGACAAGGTGGGACCCAACTCTATATGATTCCCGATCGCCGCCTTCGAGTTCGTACTGAAGGCTGTGTTGGCAGTGTTTCGATGACTCGTTCCCCAAGCTCCTACTGTGGAATCTCTTTCTTTCACCTGTCGATCTCGAAGATTTCGATTTCGTAGGAACAGGACCACCAGCCCAAGCTATACGTGCCCATCACTCGAAGGTATCGTATAGCGCAGAAAGAATGAAACCAAAGGCAAAGAAGTGAAACCGTAACCGATGACGTCTGGCAGCATGACGGGTCTCCCCAGTTTCAAGAAGGTGGTCATCGGGAGCGATCACGGTGGCTTCGGAATGAAGGAGATGCTGAAGGCGCATATTTCGGCGGCCCCCGCGTCGAAACCTGAGTTGGTCGACGTCGGCTGCCACTCACCAGATCGCTGCGACTACCCTGACATAGCGGTTCAGGTACTGATTCCATCATCCGCGTCCCGGTCTTCTAGCTCGGTGTGTAGAAGATGACCACGAGCTCGAGCATGACCGGTGCTCCTGTTGCGATCATGATCTAAAGTAACTCACACCACACCGTCAAAAAACTTTTTGCCGATGCCCGCAAAACAAAAAAAACGAAGATTGTGAGCGAGTCGCAGAAGTCGCCATCCGACACGCTCTCTGTCTTCGTGTGCGGGTCCGGGATCGGGATTTCCATCGCTGCAAATAAAGCCCAACCGGACGGCCCCGGGTGCTGCCTGCTGCACGACGTTACGACCGCGAAATACGCGCGAGAGGTGCGCAAAACCAATTCTATCGCGCTTGGGGGGCGGACCACCGGCGACGCGGTGGCGAAAGAAATTCTAGATGTTTTTTTGGCCTGAACAAGACATGGCTATGCGGCGACAAAAAAATGATCAGGCCGCCCGGTGCGTCCACCGTGTAAGAAGCTTCGCGAAATAAATTACGCGGATGCTACTTCCATGTGTTCTGCTGTGCCAGAATGCAGTTTGGAGGACGTGAATGTCGTTGCCGCGCGCGTGTGAAAGATGGACATTGGATCGATGACCACAGGCAACTTGCGTATATTCGTGCTGATATCTTCTTTTCTGTACGTGGTCATCTCTCTCTCTCTCTCGGGTCTCTGAACTCTGTAGTCTGTCACTGTCGCATCCGCATGCGCCGTACGGGACTGTCGTGGGCTGATGTGAGGACAGTGCCATCGCACGAGGGAGATGTAGGATCAACTTCGACTTCAAGCGATCTTCGAGGTCAGCTCCGTCGCAGTGGGCGAGAAAAATCGGCTTTCGGATTGGCGTCATCAATCAGGCTCAGGGAAGGAGCTTGTAGACTGTTTTTGTAGATACCGGATTCTGATATTGTGCTCGACCTGACAGTGACCTCGTCGAACCCAAGCGAAGAACCGTTAGTACATCTAAATCTATGTATGATCTACGTCATATTTTTATTGCTGCACCTGTACCTGTAGCGTGTAGCTGGTCCTTTCTTCGTTTGCTCTACTAGTTTCTAGTTCTATGCAGCCACTTGGAGTTGGAGATGGACTAAGTAGCATTCCAGTTGTGCTTCGCCGGTGATGTTTTTTTAAAGCGTTCAGCAATCTTCATCATCTGCTTTGTTGTTTCACTTTCTTCTCGGCCTCGCACTGTTAGTTTCGCTGCAGCTATTCACTCATGCCAGGCGGCAGATACATCCCCGCTTCGCTTGCGGCGACTTCCTCGCCGGAGAGCATTGCCATTGGTGATCTCTACTCTGGCCAGCCTTCCTCTGGGGGCAAGAAGAAGCACAAGGAACGCAAATCGGCTGCGCCAAAGACATCTTCCAATCGGAACGCCAAAAAAAGCTTTTTTTCGCCGAAAAAAGCGAACAGGAAGCTCGACTTTGAAGAGGAGTTTGCCTCCGGTCCCGCGTCGGATGAGGATGTCGTTGATCGAGAAGAGTTTGCGCGTGCGACCAAGCTCTTCGAGGATCTCATCTGGGCAGAAGGAACGGGCAGCGGTGACGAAGTAGATGAAGAGCCAGAGACAGCAGGTGGTCATGGTGCTACCACTGGCATCAGGAGCAGCACTCCCGCCTCGTTCACAGACCTCGTTTGGGATGTTGATCATGAAGATGAAGACGAGAACTCGGTAGCCGGATCCTGGCAGGCGGAGAAGTTGGTGGAGGACGTGAAGGATGCAAATGGAAATGGCCGAGAGGACGACAAGCGCGCGCGGAGGCAGGTTTCACCGCGCGCCGCCGACCGTGGGGACGAGCGGGCTCCGAAGTTGTCCGCAGGGCTGTTCAGCTCCTGGTCAACCAAATTGCAGGGGCACGCGGGTGCGCAGAGTGGCGCCGACAGAGGACCAGGAGGACGGCACGCACGAACGAATCATGCGAAAGCTTCACCGAAGACGGACAAGGCTCGATCTGCGTGGGCCGACCACGCGATGTACTACACGGAGACGGAGCCTTTTGAATTCGAGAAAGAAGTTGCACCAGAAGGCTTCAAGCAGGACGACAAGTACCAGTACGCGGACGCAGACAGCCCCGCAGATGATCCGATTGCGAAGTACAAGCGTGAGATTCTCACATCGGCCAGCAACACACGACCGAATCTAAAGGACCACACGCAAAAGCGAAAAGATGCAGTAGACCACGTCGCTGAGCAGGACGAATCGCTGTTGAGGGCCGACGATGCGGACAACATTCTGAGTGACATGAGTAAGCATTTTTTTTGCAAACAGACGGACTTGTCATTGTCGCCGCAGTCGCCGACTTCGCTGTTTCGCATACCGCCTGCTCCTCCTGCTGCCGATGCGGTTCCCCATCCGATTCCGCCGTCAGCCGCCGCCGCGAAGCCAACGTCAATCGCTGTTGCGCTAGGCTTGGGGCACCTCGTGGTTGACGAAGACGAGTTGGTGGAAAAGGAGATGGACGAAGAGGAAGATGCGAAGAAGAGAACTTCGAGATGGAAACAAGAGATGAGGTCGCCGCCTCCGGCCGGTAGTCCGCCAAAAACGTCAGAGGGAGCAGCAGCACTTGCAGCTGCTCCCTTTTCCGTCGCCGCGCCACCGGTGAAAA
This sequence comes from Amoebophrya sp. AT5.2, assembly GCA_005223375.1. Classification (NCBI taxonomy): domain Eukaryota; class Dinophyceae; order Syndiniales; family Amoebophryaceae; genus Amoebophrya; species Amoebophrya sp. AT5.2. The sequence continues at coordinate 5,932 of RXOD01005226.1, read as the reverse complement.
TCGGGCACGGGGACGAGGAAGACGACGACATACCTGCACGAACAGCGTGGAAGTGGGATAAGGAGCAGAATTATGAAGAATACGACGCCGACTTCTACGAACAAGATCACGTCGTCGAGGAAGAAGAGGACGAACAAGAAGTAGAGCTGCCCCCGGATAAAGGGTCTCATTTTAACAAGGAACACGAGGAGCGGGCGTTGGCGAAAGTGGGGGGTTTGTTCAAATCCCTTAACACGTACATGTTTTCCACGGAACCTCCTACTACAGAAGATGTCGACGTCGCAGGCATTGAAGATGGGGACCCTCGTCTTCGTGTAGAATCCGTGGACGTCGAGGAAGAAGAGGACCCAGACGAGCTGGACGAAGAACATGAACATGGCAGGGCCGCGCAGCACACGAAGAAAGAGGGCGGCAGACCCTCTGGACCGGGGACGAAACACCAGCGGGTAAAACTGCCCCAACCAGACCGCGCGAATGAAAAGCTGGTTGCCTACATTCCTGCGTCTCTCGGTGACGACGACGAAGCGGAACTCACGCCCATGCCATTTGCGGGCTCCGGAACCCTGAACAACCCACCGAAGAGATCCGACTTTTTTCACCTGCGTCCGGAGTACACCGGCAGGGCTGCGAAAATCCGCAGTGTGGTCCAGTCCACCCTTCGCGCGTCGGCTCAAGCTTACGAAGCGTTGCGATCCGATCGTTGCAGTTTTGACGAAAACAGGCCCGGCGACGGCGGAGGCGACCGAGCAGAATCATGGGGGCGTCGAGGAGCGAGTAGGTTGCGGATGGGTGACGTTGCGGCGGCGTACGAGGAAAGGGATCGGGCGAGGGCGCAGGCAGAGGCTACGACGTACTCTATCGACGACCTGTACGAGGTGGAGCGCGAGGCTGCGACGGGGAGATGGAGAAGATCGGGCTCATCGAGAGAAAGACGCGAAATCTCTGGCGGAACCCTGCCGAAGAGCGCGCGAGATTTGTTCCACGCGCTTACCGTACGCTCGACGACTGCCGCTGATGAAGCGGATGCGGTTATCGACGTGAATGGAAGATTGCTGCAGGGTGCGCGTCTTGACGTCGAGCTCCCGGCTGGAGCAGGAGGGCCACTCCCGGCTGGCATTGGAGGTACGCGCGGCGCGAGAAAGAGGAGTTTGAAGCGCACACAGGAGCTGCTCGCGCGTAACAAACCGATGGCAAAACTGGCAGCTATCGTGGACGACGCAGACGAGGAACAAGACGTAGGTAGGCGGGACAAAGTCGTCTCCGTCCGCGAAGTCCGTGCCGGTCACAGCCTGCACGCGGTGGACGCCACGCCGCGGGCCCCCATCGATTCCTTCGTGAAGAGCGGGACCCAGACGCTGGATGAAGCTACAGCAGACTTCTACAGCGCTACGGAGTACTTGGCGGAGCGGCAAAAGGCGAAGGCTCTCCTGCTGCAGAAAAAGCTGGAGGCGGAACAAGCGGACGAGGGGCCTCTGGTAGGCGCATCATTTTCCTCCCCGCTGATGTCCGCGAATCAAAACCTCTTGCGCAGCGGCTCGCCGCCGGGCGGAGGATCGTATCCGATTGCGATTGTCCGCGCAACAGGAGCAGGGACTGCACGGAGAACGAATGACTCCGTCGGAGCGTCTCCAGCGGAGAGGCTGCGGCATGCGAAACTGAAAAATCTCAGGTTTGATGACGAGGTGGCGGCTAGCGTGGGGGTGGGCGGCGGGGCGGGTGTAAGAAGAATGCCGGTCGCCGGTGTTTCCGAGCGCCGGGACGTCGAGTCACCGCCAGCCGTATCTTCAACTTCGCAGAGATCATCGCCGATGTTCTCGCGCGGTCGAGATGTAGCGTTTCGATTGGGCTACGAGAACGCGGGGAGGAACCCTGTTTTGCAAGAGGCGCTTGCGGAAGTCCGACGAGAAGACAGGGACAACAAGGAGCTCGTGTGCACCGTTTTAGGAGATTACGGCTATCAGAAAACAACAATGCGCCGAGAAGAGACCGAGGAAGACGGGGCAGGGAGAAACTACAACTACCTCTACGATTTCAACTGACCACCATGGATCTTCTTGTCTTTGTAGAAGTCCCATAGCCATACCCATCTATCATCTTTATCACAAATTCAAATAGATACGGAACTCTAACTCAATGACATTCGCCTTTACGCGGCACGTACGCGAAGGACTAGCGAATGAAGGCCCATCGCATGAAGGTCGATCAGAAGCATCGGTAGATCCGTTCTCGATCCTCGTGACGAACAAACGAAGACGGATCAACGTTGAGCGATGTATGTGGATCCGCCTCGGTTGTACCTCTGATGGAAGGAAGATGGTCGTGCGGTATGATGATGAAACAGGATCAGGCTAGGATTTTTTCGATAAGGTGACAGATAGCGAGAGGTAGAAGCACTCGACAACGACATCAAGGAGCAAAAGCAATGATAGATAATGAAATGCATCAATTAGAAAGATCCACGGATGTTAATAGTCACGTGGATAATCCATCGGAAATCCACTCGGAAATCCGAAGACCTTGAAAATTTTTGCCTTGTTTATTTTTTGACTATGTCTGCTCTGTTTGGCATGGTATAAGTTTGGTTTCGGCTGGCCACTTTGGTTACTTTGAAGTTTGATTTTGTCGCCTTTGTTTGGCATGGTAAAAGTTTGGTTTTGGCTGTCCTCTATGCTCACTCTGAAATTCGATTTTGTTGCCTTTGTTTGGCATTGTAAAAATTTGGTCGTGGCTGGCCGCTTTGGTTACTTTAAAATTTGTAATCGGTCAAGCACCAAGGGAATCAAAAAAAACGTAGCGAAGGGGGGCGATTGCGGAAGTTTAATTCTGGGAAGAGCTGGCGGCTCGCGAAAAAGTTTTGGCGTGCAACCAGGTCTGGGCTGGAGCGTCTTTGAGCCGTGGCAGCGTGACAGGGTTGACGCATAAAATTGGCAACCGCATCGCCCCAGCAAGACCTGGGCGATCGCGTTCGAAGTGTCTCGCGCTCTCGCGCCTCGCAGAAGCAAACTCTATGAATTACAGCCAAGCCATGCCCACGCAGCGCGTGGATGCGACACAGCGCCGCGCCTCCGCCGTGTAATAATTATTACGCGATGCCGATACTATGTCACACCTCGGAGCCAACATCTCGCGCGGCTTGCCCTCATGGCGCTGAGTCGTGTGGGCACTCGCCCCACCCTGTCGAACGACCGCCAGGCCTGGCCGCTCGTAGCGCTACAGTTTGAACCCCGCGGCGCGGTCCTGGGCGATCGTGTTCGAACTCGAAGGGCCTACCGCTCTCGCGCCTCCCAGTAGCGGACTCAATTGCAGCCAAGCCATGCCCACGCAGCGCGTGCATCCGGCAGGCTGGCACAGCGCCGCGCTGCCGTGTAATGATTATTACGCGGCGCTGTGGTACAAGCCGATGGCTTTCGGTCTGCGCCCATGGCGCTGCGTCGTGCGGGCACTTAGTTACCCCACCCCGTCGACCGCCAGAGGCCGGCGGCCCCTCGTAGCGGTAGCGCTACAGTTTGAACCCCGCCGCGAGGTCCTGGGCGACCGCGCTCGAAGTGCTTACCGCTCTCGCGCCTTCCAGGAGCAGGCTCAATTGCAGGCAAGCCATTGCCATGCTTGCGCAGCGTGTTCATGCGGCACAGCGCCGCGCTGCCGTGTAATGATTAGCACAGACACGGCGCCACGTCGGCGCACTTCGATGAAGCCAGCGCCCCCCGTCGCGTCCCGGTCTGCCTCTGCCCTCACGGCGCTGAGTCGTGTGGGCGCTCACTCCACCTCGTCGAGCGCTAGACACGGCCCTTCCTGGCGCTACAGTTTGAACCCCGGCGCGAATTCCTGGCAGGTCGCGTCCTAAGTGTCTCGCGCTGTCGCGCCTTGCAGACGCAAGCGCAATGGCTGCCAATCCTTGCCCACGGAGCGTGCGCACGCGGCGCAGCGCCGTGCCGCCGTGTAATGATTATGACACGGCGCCACATCGGCGCGCACGCTTCGAAGTCAACGTCTTCCGGTCTGCCCTAACGACGCGGAGTCGTGTGCGCACTCCCCCCACCTCGTCGATCGCCAGACACGCCCCGTCGTAGCGCTACCATGCGACGAGTCCCGCCGCGAGGTCCTGGGCGATCGCGTTCGATGTCCATGCTATCGGGTAATAATTATTACACGACTGCAAATTGATGGCGCTGCGCCGCGTGCACACGCTGCGCGGTCATGGCTCTAGCGTCAGCCGTCGGCATGACGTTGCACCTGAAAAGAACGGACCGGACCCCATGCGGATTCTAGGCGCGCCGTATGGTTCCGCCTCGTCCTCGCGGCTGCTTCTTTTGATTGCTTTCCTCCAATGACAACGAGCACGAGCTCCCTCGAGCACCGTTCCGAGACTTTCCCTGTTAAAATTTGACATGGTGCCACATCGGCGCGCACACTTCGGAGCGAAAGTCTTCCGCTCTGCCCTAACGACGCCGAGTCGTGTGCGCACTCCCCCAACCTCGTCGATCGCCAGACGTGCCCCGTAGTAGCGCCACAATTTGAGTCCCGCCGCGAGGTCTTGGGCGATCCCGTTCGATGTCCATGCTAGCGGTATGCCGTCCATTTTCAGTCGTGTAATAGTTATTACACGACTGAAAATTGACGGCGCTGCGCCGCGTGCACACGCTGCGAGCGCGGTCATGGGTCTAGCGTCAGCCGTCGGCATGACGTTGCATGCAGCTGAAAAGAACGGACGGGACTCCATGCGGATTCTAGGCCCCCGCATGGTTCCGCCTCGGCGTCGCGGCTGCTTCTTATCTTTTGACTGCTTTGCAATGACAATGGGCACGAGCTCGAGCACCATGCCGAGAGTTTCCCTGTTAAAATTTTAACAGGCACGCTCTGGGCGCGTGGGCATTCATACAGGGCGCGGCTCGTCATAAACTAAGGAACGAAGAAGCCCACGCGCGAGATCGGTTCGGCTAGTTTTTGCCTTGCGGTTGTGGGCTAAAGGTCGCGCAGCAGTGGCCACAAGGCGCTGCGCTGCGTTTTTGTTTTTCACACAGACACGCAGACGCTTTGTCAGTAGGTTGCGCGGCTTCGTCAATGATTGCAGCCCTGGCGGCCCGGCGCGGGCGCGGTGGCTGGTTCGATGCGTGGTCTCTACAGACCGGGACTAGGATGCGCGCGCAGAGTAGCTTACGCGCGAAGGCGTCGGCACTTCGCAGCATGGTGCTGCAGTTCGTGCCTAGGCGCTGGCGTGGATGAAGATGGCGTCGCGACTGCGGATGACGGATGCACACGAGGAGCAGGCGGCGAAACTGCGAGCGTGTGTCCTTGCTCTTGCGCCGAAAGTGTGCCACAGCGTCGCGCGATGATTATTACAAGGCGTCGCCGCAGTGCTTGGCGATAAGTGTGAGGGTGAGCAGCATAAGCTTAAGCATACACCCAAGCGCTGCGCTGGCATGGCTCTAGCGTTCGCCGTCGGCGTGGCGTTGTCGCTGATTGCAAACATGTGAGGCGGTTGGATCGATGGCGGTATTCCAGTACAGGTAAGAAATGGCCGATAATGCTTCCGATTACATAGTCCGCCTCCATTGACAGCCAGGAGGACGCGGCCGCGTATAATAAGCGAGGAAACAAAGAAACACAAAGCCGGACCCTCGGGCACGCTTTTCGCCATCTACTTGTGCCTCAAGTTTTTCCGGGACCGCCGCCATAAGCCTCTGTCAACAGTCGAACGGGCGCTGATAGCGATCAACTGCAGGCGCTGCCGTCATCCGAGAGCCCGCAGAAAGCCCAGAGGAACGCAAAAAAGCCAAACAGATGAAGGAGCCGCCTCAAGATTGGGCGTCCTTGCTCTTGGATGTGAAGCCGACTCGCGAGCCCATCAGCCCCGGGGCCGCCGCCTCTCTTCTCGCGGAGGGAGCAGGAGCAGAGAGCACAGACAAGCGCAAGAGCGGCGGCGAGCAGAAGC
>RXOD01005225.1:0-15250 GCA_005223375.1 Amoebophrya sp. AT5.2 | reverse complement strand
ATCATGCAACAGCTGGAGAGATCCAAGCGGCGAGACGGGAGGGGGGAGGGGGGCAGCAGGAATCTCGACCCAGAGGGAATGGCTGAAGCAGCGACAGCGGGGGCCTATTTTTGCTTCCAGCACGCGCTTCAAGGTGCCAACGCCAATCCCTGCTGTTCTAGAAAACGCGCGGCCTTGTGATGAGGCCAAAAAACGCCACAAACGGGCCAAAAAAAGGGGCGGCCGTTTTTAAAAGATGCGTCTAACAATGCATTTTTTTGAGCTGTAACCCAGCAGCAGCTCCGGCTTGGTCTCCGTCGTGCGCGTCACCGTGCCGCTGATCTCCTTCAGCTGCCCAGCGTGCGCCATGTTCAGGTCTCGCAGCGGCGTGGACGCCGGGAAGTTGAACACCCCCATTAAAGAAAGAAAAAATCCATTTCCGGTTTCATTTCCGCCATTTCCGTGCAGATGTGATAAGGTGTGAAGTACCTGTCCGACCGACTCGACACGCGGCCGACTCGAGTCAAATACGAGTGAAATACGAGTCAAATACGAGTGAAATACGAGTCAAATATGAGTCAAACCATGGAGACCAATCCCTACCACACCAAATACGCGACCAGGAGATAGGTTTCCGATGGGGAGGATAGCCCCCAGGGCTCGTATCTCCTCGTCTAATCTCGCATACGGGGACTTCCAGGATAACGCCCAGCCTACTACCCACCCATCCCATCACTACCTCTAACCTAGGGCAGATTCACATGACTAGAGCACAGAACCTCAGGTTTCGTACAACCCGGGTCTCCAGTAGTAGGGGGACGGGTAGATCCATCAGGTAGGCCAGGGTTCGTAGCTTATCGTAGACCACGGGAGATATAGCCTCCTTCAGGTTTCTGGCCTACAAGTCTCGCACTCACTCAGGCATGTTTCGGGAAATGGGTTCGTTCTGTCCTTAACCCCAGAGTCCACACCCGCGTGGGGTTGTCGGAGAGGTACTTCAAAACCTCGTCGTGTTCCTCGGCGACCTGCCGCATGAACTGCGGCACGGCGAGGTCCAGGTACGGGCGGCAGTCGTAGTACTTCGCGTTCAAAATCTCCAGGAAATCGGACATCTCGAAGGACAGCTTCTCGACCGCCTCTACTTCCCCCTCGAGCAGCTCCTCGATCATGTACAGGTGCTGGAAGTCCAAATACAAGGTCTTCTGGCTCTCGACCGCCATCTCGCGAACCGCTTCCCAGTAGTACCTGTTTTTTTCCGATGCACCCAGGATCGATCTGTATCGATAGAAACCTGGAACGAAGAAGAAAACTGAAAAAGTTATGTAAGTACTACCCTTTGGTTCTGCCCTCGTCGGTTTTGCTAACCTCATACTTCTCGAGGATCTCCACCATGTACCGTTGGACGAGCTGTCCCACGCTGCCGGAAATACCGCCCGACATCCTTTACTGATGGCTGCGCCGCTTCTCGAACCTATGGAGCGACAGCGAGACCAAAGCGGAGTAGTACTAGATCAGGCTTTCACGACGTAGAACTTTTTTTTACATGGGACTCGACACTTCCTTCATCGTGTCTGCAAGCTCTCAAGCGATAGAGTTTTGGCTCATGAATGTGTAGGTCTGTGCGCGCTAGTTTGTGATTTAAGTGCGTTGTTAGTTATAGTTTCTGGCTTTCACTATGTGCGCACTTTGAAGCTGTGACGTATTTCTCTATCTTGCTCACCTTTTCGATGTCGCTTTCGCACCCTAGAATCCGTTTTGGCATCGGCAGATAAACTCGGTGGGACTCACCTATTTGCCGCTCTTGCGTTAGCACACTACTCAGCAAGTTTTGTCCAGGTTTTCCGATCGCGAACACATGAGGCCCCAACGACTTCTCAATCAGGTGCTTACACGGCACTAGGATACATGCAGCTGTTGCTGTTCATCGACGTGCTCAATCATGTAAAAGCTCAGTCTCCCTTGCTCCGTCCTCTGGCGATCAGGCACCATACCACTTCTTGTTTCTACAAGCCGCGCTGGTAGAAGTTCTAGTCGCGCGAAGACGAAGAACCGTGCTTGCAATACTAAACAATCCCGTAGAAAATAACGAAGTCTGCGGCAGTGTGTAGCGCGACTGGCAGCGCGATTCCGCCGTAGTACATCCCGAGGCTTCCCATGATCCAACCGTACACAGAGGTCAGAAGCACACCCACCACCCCCGACGGTATTCCGTAGTAGTGCAGTGCGCCGAAAACCAGCGCCTGCAGCAAGTTCGCCGTACCCCACCGACTCGCGAACGGCGAGGAGGTAATCAGATTAAAAGCGTCGCTGTACGAGTTCAGCCGATCTTCTGCAGCTACTTCGGCGGCTGCCATATGGTACATACTTCGCGAATCGCTGGGGGTGAAGAGGCTGTGGTGGTCCGCTCTCCAAGTACTGTTGAAAAACGAATACATCATATCAAAGGCTTTTCTCTCAGCGAATGACTCCCCACCGCCAACTTCAGCTGCCATAGACAGCAACCACGCATAGCCGCCGCGTACCCACGCCGCAACAGCACTGCTGATGCCCCCTCTCCCCATCCTGCTTTGCGAAAAATTGAAGTGCCCGCCGGAGGAGTCCACGAGGTGGAAGAAGATCTTTTGCTGGAAGAAGCCGCGAAAAACCACCTCTTCGATGTATCCGTTTACGAACGCGACCCAAATTAGGTTCACCACCCGCGTGCCCTTGATTGGCAAGCTGCTGTAGTCTTTCTGCGCCCACCGCTGCCACAGCAAGAGTACGCCGCCCGTGAGGAGCGTCAGCACGAGCGTCACCGAAATCGTCGTTCCCCCGTCCGCGGTCGCTGCACCGCCACCCCCGGAAACAGCGGGACTTCCCCACAGCGCGGCCGTTTCGGGGGCGGTCAGCGCAATCAGCAGCAGCATGTACACTTTCCACGTTCCTCCCGGCGGCAGATACCTCATCACCCACTTCAGTTCGGCCGTTCTGCGCGCCCACCACAGCTCCGCTCCGTGGTGCAGGCAGCGGGACGCGCACACCAAGTGCGACGTCAGCGCGTTCGCCAAAATAACGAACGCGAGGTCCGCGGCCCGAGGGTACATCCGTCGCCCTTGTGCCGCACTCGAGTTCGCGGGATACACCACCGCCCGCACTTCGTCCCACGGAAGGCAGCAGCAGAACAAGTAGACCAGCGCGGAGTAGTACGCGCAAAAGCTCCCCAAGCCGAGAACCCCGCTGAAGAAACGTCTTAAGAAGTGGTCACTCGTCCCAGCCGTTCCAGAGTCGTGGTCCTGCGGAAGATCAGCCGAGCTCTTGGATCCTTCCTGCTCCGTGGTTTTTCTCCCTCCGTCGCTGGCTGGCGTACTGGCTCGCGGCTTAGCCCTGTACAGTGGAGGGCGCATACGACAGAACATAAGGCACAGGTACGCGCACAGAACCGCAAATACCTCCGGCAAGCCAGCGAGCCGCGGATGCCACAGTGCGTGCGAAACCAATCTCGCGAAGCTCGCGTCCATGGTGTCGGAATTCGAATTTTTGGTGGGAAGAATAGGTCTATGTAGAACTCGATGGCAAATGGCAATGATCACGTCCTGAAGTAAGTAGACGGGAAGACCACGATGATAGGCTGAATGAAGAAAGAATCGACTGCTATGCAAAAATCCGGAGAGGCTTACAATCAATACATCAAAGTCAACAGACTGGCAGTCCCGGTCCCTGCTCTGCGATTCATCAAGAACAAAGTGATCCTCGTCAACCGGTAAAGAGACTTCCTGGAAAGTATCGCTCCTTTTGAAAATGAGGCCAGGAAATACGAAATATCACCGGAAAAATCATCGGAAAGCAACGATTAGGGGATGCAGACGTGATCCTCGTCAACCGGTAAAGAGCCTTCCTGTTCCTGCAAAGTTAGTAGTGCCGCTCCGTGCTTTGCAAAATGAGGCCAGGAAATGTGAAATATCATAAGGATGCAATGGTAAAAGGATGCAAACTGGCTACTTTTCACAATAAGGCCCGGAAAAATCATCGGAAAGCAAGGGTTAAGGGATGCAAACTGGCTAGACCCTGTCATGCAAAACTCTACGTGTCATATACGTTTTTAGGCAACCCGTTTTGCCCGAAGGTTTAAGGTACGTGTGTCGAATAGCCGTTTGCAAAATGAGAATAAAGATCATCATGTAGGTGCTATTTCTAAGCTGCACGAAGACCGTTCCAGAGGCCTAGACGCCCCTACTCTGGAAATAAATTTTAGAAAAAACTCTGTCCTCACGATAAAGTTCCCGCCGCCAAATCCATTTTCAGTTCTATGTTTTGGACGAGCGCGGTGTCAACTGGCAGTCGTCGCACATTTTGCAGCAGCGCGAGGCCCTTTTGCAGCGCCTCCTCATGTTCTTCGCCGAACCCCGCCGGCTGCTGCTGACTACACTCCGGTCCGCTGCTGGCTGCTCTCACCACGGGGAGCAACACGTCGCGGAATTCCCTCCACGCCGGCGCGAACTCTTTGTCCAGCCAATCCCTCACCTCTTCGTGGCGCTTTTGGCACCGCACCGACAGCGGCAGGACATTTGCACGCCGCTGCGCGTCCTCCGCTTCCCAGTCTCGCCGCCGCGTTGCTTCCGCCAAAGCAGCGGCCTTCCGTGCTTCCTCCTCGAGTTTTTTCGTCTCCGCCTGGTTTTTCCTGATCTCGTCCTCCAGAAACTCGAACTCATCATCCCTGTCAGTTTTTTTCTTAGGCTTCGCCTTGCCCTTCTTCTTCGCCTTACCAGGTCCCGGTTCCGGCGCTTCCGCAAGAATGGGAGTCAGAGAGGCAGACCGGTCTTCACTCGTCGCGACCACCTCCATGTGCGCATTGCCTACCAGCGCCGCCAGATGGTCTCTTTCTGCGAGCGTGAGTTTTCGGAGGCGCGCTATCTCGCCGAGGAAGAGCTCGTCCCTGTTCTGGCCGATGTTGAAATGCGCAAAACCTTCCATCAGGCTCTCCAAGTGCCTCCCGACCGGATTCAGATCGGAGTGCAAATAAGTGTAGAGGTAGTCCCGCTCTTCCCGCAGTCGCTGTGCGTGGCCCCAAAACTGGATTGCAAAATTCATCACCGTCAGCAGTTGTGTGGCGCCCGCCGCTGGGCCGTCGCCTGCGCGAACAGCGATGGTGACATCCGCATCGCGTCGTGGCGGCGTGTACGTGATCACGCCAGCGGGGTTGTTGTGACCCGCCTCGGGGGCAGCAAAGGCTATCACAGGCGCACGTCGGTCCTCCGCTGCATCTTCACCCGGAATTTCGCTTTCCGCCCATAGCGCCATGGCCCGCTGCTCCCTCCCGAGACTCAACAGCTCCCGCTCTTCACCCTGCGTCTTCCTCCGCACGTTTGCTAGAAGCAGACGCGCGCTCGGCTTCGCTGCTGCCACTTCCTCCTCGTCGGCACCACCTTCGAGCTTCGCGGAGTTGATGAGCCCAAGCCCCCGAGCAATAGTGTCCTCGTCGTCGTCGTCGTCTGATAGAAAGACACTTTTCGGCGCCCCCAGCGCCCGCTCCAACGACTGATCCGTCAACACTGAAAAATTGTCCGCCACTACGTCAATGAGCCGGTGCAGCTGCTCGTCCGGGTCCCCACCTTTAAGGAACCTTGATCGCTCGTCCTCTGTCTCACCCAGCCACAGCCCGGCCTGCACCAGCGCTTCCCGAAACTCTGGCGAGTCTTGTGACAGAGATCCGCAGATCTCTTCCAGCGGATCGAAGTCCGAGGCAAGTGGTCCCAGTCCGATCCGCAGATCTCTTCCAGCCGAGGCAAGGTCGGAAAGGCCGTCTATTATCAGCTTCAGAGACAACGCTTGTGCAAGCCTCTTTTTCAGCGTTTTTCTATTGTGCGACTCCAATTTCGCAGCGATGTCGTGCTGCATCCTCCGGTGACTTTCGCGGTCCTTCTCTCGGATCGTGACGCGATCCTGCTCTGCGGCCAGCTGCAGACTCTCCGGGACGGGTAAACCTGAGCCGGCGAGCAACCGTTGTAACGAAATCGAAACCGATTCTACGTCGTCCGGAACATTGTCTTCACCCAAGCCGAGGGCGTATTCCTCCCCGATCGTTTTCCGCAGCTCTTCTTTGTCTAGAGGCCTTCTGGAGGTTCCCACGGGCGAGGGCAACAACATGGACTCGTCTTCATCCTCTACTGTCGCCGGCGGTTTCGCGGCACCCCCACTGGCACTCGCCATGAAGCTACGCGACCCCCCCGAAATGCCGGCCGCTTCGTTCGTCTTTGTACTCGTAGGGCTGTCGGCAGTAAAAAGCTCCCCGATGCGATCGGTAAAAAGGGAAGTCTTGCTGGTTCCACGCAGGCCGGCCGAGATGGCGGCATCGCTGGCCTCCTGGAAGGCACTCAGTGCCCGAGCCACGCCCTGCGCCTCCTGCATCGCTTTGCGCAGCCAATCAAACGGCTGCGGGGAGCGCCCCTTTTCCTTTTTATCCGCCTGTTTTTGTTTCGCTTTCGCCGTCGCGTAGTCGTCGAAGAGGACTTTCACCAGGCCCGCGACGGCGTCGTTGTACTTGGCGACAACTTTATCTTGATTTTCCTCTTGTTCCATTGAATCCTCCCGACGATCCCTGCGTCCGCCGACACTTTCAATTTGAAGTCCCCTCAGCCAGAAGTCCGCAGCCTCTTTCGACAAACCGTTCTGCATCTTGTCTTTTGACCAGGGAGCATTCGCACGATCCGTGTCGAAGCAGTCCTGATAGGCAGTCCCCAAGACGCGCCTCAACATCTGCCGCTCGATTTGCCGGTACGCTACCGTGGCCTCCGCCATGGTATCGTCGAGGACCGAGAGCCGGCGGAGATGCAGCAGCCGGGTCTCCAGCGTGCCCATCGGCGTGGGGAGCCACGGGTCTGTAAACGAACTGCGCCCAATCGCCAACTCCGTCACCGCCGTCCGCACAAGGTCCTCGGCGATCACAGAATCAACCTCCTCCGGAGAAATAATGCTCACGCCAGGGAGGTAAGGAGGATTTATTTTCCCTTGTTGCGCATTGGCAGTTTTAGCTGGTGGAAGCACCAGTGCCGATGAGTCCGATCGCCGCACGGCCAGTGCTCCTGGCCAGGGGGCCTCTACTACTGGGTCGGGTCCCGGCTGCTCGCTCGCACTGCTGCGGCTGCCACGAAGCCGCGCAAACAGGCTCCTAGCAGGCCTTGGCCACCACGACGCGGTTTCTGGAGGTGGAGGCGGTTGACACTCTGCCCGAACGGTTAGCCTCCGTTTTGCCACCTCATCCGGAAACAGGAGGGTCCGCGCTGACGCCGCCGCCGGCAAGCCCGCTTCCTGGTCGCGCCGCGCGAGCCTTGCCTGCACCAAAGCGCGGTACTCAAAATGGATCGCCTTGCGGCTTCCTTCGGATTCATCCGACTGGACCTCCATGAAGGTCACGGACGCTTTCGGCTCCAGCCGAAACACGCTGTTAGTCAACGCCAACACCCAGTGCGCCTCCGCGGCGGCCGTGACTCCCGCCGCACCTAAAGCTGCTTCCGCCGCCGGCTGCCGGAAGTCGTAGCTGGCTTCGAATTTCAACAGCGCCCCTTCGTAGGCGTCGCGCAGCTGCGCGTAGGAGGGTACGCGCAACTTTACCAGCAGCGGCCAGTAGTCGAAGTTTTCGAAATTTCTCCACCGGTCCGAAAACCGGGACTCTCGTTGTTTAAGCGAAAGGTTTTGATACTCGGACTTTAGATCATCAGGGAACATCGTGTCCAGATTCCGCAACATTGACACCTCAGACAGGTGCTTCTCCCAGAACCACACCGCATTTTTGAGCTGCAACGGAGAGTCTTTCGACCCCATCGGGTTAGAGTCCACCTCCCTGTTGTACTCACCCCACGTTTGCAGCTCGAACATCCGGCCGCAACGCGTGCGCAGATCCCGGATCCGAAACTGGTACACCATATCCAGCAGGCGCGCAACGTGGCGAAAGTTGCGGTCGCTTTTCAGGATGTTCAGCACTAGCATACGCACGTCTTTCACTTCTGTACTCATTCTGCTGTTCCCCTTTCCCCCTTGTTTCGCCGCGAGCAGTTCCGTGTGGACACGCGATACCACGTTCAGAAGTTGCTCTGTCAGGAACTCCGCAATCTCGTCGTCGGTGGCCCCGATGACGAGGCTCTTCCCGGTCCGCAAGAAGCCGTTTATCTGTTCCCGGACGTGTTCTGGGTCTTCGGCCGCTTTCGGGTCAACAGGCGACCACACCATTTTCAACCGCTGCGGCCACTCCTTAGGCAAGTCGCCAAAAGCTTCTTTTCCTAGAAGCATCGTCAGTCGAAGAGAAAACAGCACGGGGAGCATATCGCGACGCCGAAAAACGCCGACGAACTCGTCGTCAATACGCTTACGCACGGTTCGCCTACCAGCGAACGCGGCCGTCAGGTCCATCTGCTCGGCGGAGCCCCCCCCGAGCCCCCCCTCACCGCGTTCCGCGAGCGTCCCCAGAAGTGCGCGCACCTCGGCCAGGAAACTTTCTATCGCCTTCACGCGAAGAGCCATCCGTCCCCCGAGCTTTTGCTTTTGTTCCTCCAGCACGCGATCGTCTCCGGCGTAGTAATCGTCATAATCGCTCCGGTACTCCGCAAGTAGCGCGTCGAAGTCCTCCTGTTCGTCTTCTTCTTTCTTTGACGCAGCCGCGGCCAGATTGCCCTTGTTCTTCCCCTTCTTTCCTTTCGTCTTCGCCGCCACGGTGAAAGCCGGTTGCGGGACCTCCGCCGAAGCCCCTGCTTCCGCAGGACGCATTTGGGGCAGGTCCAGATCGCCCTCGCTTCCGACAACGGTGATTTCGAGAGGCGCGAACCTATTCTGCATCTGCACGGACGTCGCTTTTGCCCGATCCCTTGCCGGAGCGGGTGCTGCTGCTCCCGCACGGTCTTCCAGGAAGACGGTCTTCGGCTCGCTTTTGCGCACCACGTGCGGAAAGAACCAGTTTTCCCCCTCCGTCTGAAAGCTGCTCCCCTGTTTTTGTGGCGCCATAAATTCCGGGGGCAGATGCGTCTCCAGCGCTTCTTTCATCGCGGCTTCTACGCCCCTTCGAAGCTGTGTGTTCTTCTGCAAAAACTGCTGTATTTCTGTTTTGGTACCGTCCTCGCCGCCGCGCGGCAACAGGTTTTTTCTGACGAACCATCCCAGGATCTTCTGTGCCCTCGCGCGCGGCAGCTGTTTGCACAAATGGCACGGCGGCTTGCTGACGTAAATCTTGCTGACGTAAATCTGACGTAAATCTTTCGTTCCACCAGGAGTTCGCCCGAGCAGTTTCGCTATCCTGTCACTTAGGGCACTAGTCGCGACGTAGCCCCCTACTTTGATGTTTTCGTTCATTTTGAGGAGAGGCGCATTGTGGTCTTGAGGGGTCCCGCCCAAGCTCTCTTCCTTTGCCTCTCGGAGAGCGTCTTCCACGCCCTGCATTGCGCTACTTATGTCTGCTCCCTGGAGGCTTGGAAGCAGCGTGTTGTGCAGAAAGTTCATGTACAGAACTGTCTCAGCGTGGAAGAACGACACCCGCTTCGGTGTCGGACTCACCCCGTCCCCGTCTTCCCCCGACTCCGGAAACACGCGGAGCACCGGTTTTGCCGGCCGCACGAACGAAAACGACAGCACCCGCGGCACCTCTTCCTTCGGCCGACCTCCTTCGTCTACATTTGTAAGATCAGGATCTCCTTCTTCGGTTCTTTCCGCGTCAGTTCGGACCACTCCGTGTAGCAGCGAGTGTTCTTGAATGACCCTCCGCGCCACTTTCGTCCACTCTTTCTCGTCGTAGCCGTCGCCCTCCGCGTAAGCCCAATCCAGCACCCTCTGCGCCGAGACTTTTGATAAAATCATGGCGTTCGCGGAAATCTCGAGGTGCGAGGTCCGCGGATAATACTGCAGGGCGTAGGTCTCCCTGTACATCGCCTGACGGCCGACGTCGGTGAGCGCCTTCGTCGAAGCGTGGTACAGGAAAGGGTTGTCCCGGTTGTTCACCTTGAAGATCGCCTCCTTCAATCGGTCCGCGAGCGAGAGAAAGTACTCATCAGCACTGGGCGCGCCGAAAATTTCCGCCGCGCAAGGGACGGAAAAGAGAGAAAGCAACAAGCGCCTCATTCTCAATTTTAAGGCGGTCCAGTTGGGGTAGATAAAGTTCTTGTACGTAGAAATCGATGAGTAGACGGATCGATGACGAACCAGTTGCAAGTGTGATGACGCCAACCTTGTTTCGGTGCGGCTATACGCGTAAGATAATTTTGGCAGGTGTAGTTTCGCTGGCAATTGCAAGCACAGAGACCCTAACGCGATGAAAAACTCGAATAGGAATAAGGCTCAAAGCTACTTATGATGGTTGTTGCCTGGTGTTGTTTTGTTGCAGTCCAGCGCTAGATGGTTAATCCACGTAGAACCAAAACTGGGGCAAGAGTTAGAGCGGAAAGTAAAATCGCAATCGCAACCCTATCTATCGCACCACCACCAACTAATACTAAAAACAGCCCCCAGGATCCTTCGATTCGGCAACCGAGTGAAAATGACCAGAGTCATTCGTGTGCCAGACACAACATCCGAGACGCAACCGATTTTCTCTTGATCTTCTGAGCGGAAAGTAAAATCGCACTCGCAACCATATGTATCTATCGCACCAACTGATGCTAACAGCCCCCAGGATCCTTATGACCAGAGTCATTCGTGTGTCAGGCACAACATCCGAAAAGCAACCGATTTTCTTTCGATCTTCTGACAATGAATGATCTC
Organism: Amoebophrya sp. AT5.2; assembly: GCA_005223375.1. Taxonomy (NCBI): domain Eukaryota; class Dinophyceae; order Syndiniales; family Amoebophryaceae; genus Amoebophrya; species Amoebophrya sp. AT5.2. The sequence goes on along the minus strand of RXOD01005225.1, from coordinate 4,555 downwards.
GATTTCTGGAACCACAGGTTGTGATCACACTCACACTTACAGCCAGTACGCGCACGATTGAACACGCAGGACCTTCAACGCCTTTCTGAAAGACCGTGCACCGTACGGGGAACATGAAACAAAAAACAACACCCCGAAAACGTATTGCGTCCCCGAGCGCGCAGATCTTCCGCTGACGAAGTTTATCCACTTTGACTTTTCAACCCCGCTACGTCTCAGTGCATATCGGACTCGAGCTCTACATCGGTCGGTCTCATCTCGACGGCACCAGAGATCGGAGAGAGAGGCATCCAGGCGATTACGAGTCCGGCATCTCGAAGCCGGGGTACTCGCGGGCTGGTTTTTTTTTCGCGAACATTGTATGACGATGTTAAACTTAATCTTGCGGCGCTAAACCTCTAGGATTTCCCGTTCTTTTCCTTCCTTCATTGCGCTGTTGCTTCTGAATTGTCCACCTTATGTAAACCATCAAGGCACGACGTAAATAGGGGTGTGCCAGAGGGGTACAAGCGTATGGGGCCCACCGACAAGAGGGTGCCGAGAGGGGGCCAAGAGGGTAGAGGTTGCGCAAGACGGGGGTGCGAGAGGGTCTGCGAGGCAAGAACGAGACATAACCGGGTAGCGGCCAGGTAGTACGGGGCCGCTAAGGAGCCAGAAAGAGGTCCAAGAGGGTACGCGAGCAACAGAGAGGGGTGATAGAGGGGGCCGCAGGTCGGGCGGGGTCATAGGGTTCCAGTATGTGACGCCCCCTCTCGCGACCTCTCTTCGAAGCCGGGGCACTCGCGGGATGGTTTGTTTTCCACAATTTTGACTTTGAACAAAAATAATCGCGTGAAATAAATGCGTACCGTGGTTCTCCCAGGCAATTTTTTCGCGGTCGTTGATCCACTTCATGGCCATGTAGCCAGGCATCGTCGGGTCGATCTCCCCCGCCCGCTTCGCGTTACAGACGTCCATCCAGTACTGCCAACGGATGTTCGCATTCTGTGAAAGTGGTGGGAGGTAAGGTGGTGGACCGATCCCCGCTCGGAAATGCTGGTCATCCACCATTTTGATCAACCCGACAGCACTTCTAACGCTTCATCCGTCAGCATGGCCAATTTGCTTGCTGAGACTCAAACGAAAGAGAGTGGGTGCTCGTATCCGGCTACACAGCCGAATAATTTGTGAAGTTACTTCTTGCTTGCTGTTGCTACATTCCGACATAGTACTACCACTCTGCACGCCGTCATAGGACCGGGTCTGGTGAGCTGCGCATGATAATTTATCTTTACTACGAGCCTGTCACCTCACCACAAATCGAAAACGAATCGAATATAAGCAATCGGCCAAAACAAGGTGTACCCTGTCGCGTGGAATGTCGTACCACTGGTCGCTCATCCAGTTGCAGATGAAGCCCCCTGCCCACATGCCCATCACGTAGCGGTTAAACCACATGTGATGCAACTGCCGGTAGCCCCCCATGGCCGCAGCTCTCCTGGATCACGGGTGGAGAACGAACAACCCTTATTGTATATTTGTTTGCTGTCTACAGAAACCAAAGAACGGCTCGATCTACGAAACAACTGCAGCCGAGTAGAGGTTCGATTTCTTTGGATGTAAGGTTTAAGTTCGCCTCGATGCTCCCTGGTTGCACTAAAATTGTTTTGGAAACGACTTCTCTCTTTGCAAACTCGAGTAGAAATAAATCTCTCCTTCACGACGTGCTTGTCATGAAACAAGTGCGGCCTGCTCTCTTTCCGCTGTCCATCCTGCGACCTCGTTGAAGTTTAGAGAAAAAGGCGCAGCCATCGCTTGGTCACTCCGCCACGAACTCCCGCTGGACAAGCCGCAGAAGATTCTGCAGACTCGGCAGACCTCTTTTACAGATGCAATGAGCTTTTTCCAGAAGAAGCCGCGCGGACATGACATCAATGCGTTTTGTCGCTATCAACGGTGGTGTCACAAGTTTTGCAAACACGCGGCAGGCGTCTTCTGGGCTTTATTGAAAAGATGTGGTCGCCTCCAATGCTAAGTCGCTGGTATGTCTGTGTCCTCACTGGACTCAAGGCTTTCCTTCTTTTCCGCCTCGTCGACCGGTCCTACATTGGTTTCCCTGCCTTCTTCACAGTCATCTGCCGAAATTTCGGTCTCCTCCTTTCTCCCGCCTGGCACAGACGTCACCACAGGTGTGGCGGCCAGGGGGTCTCCCGCCTCGCCCTCTTTACGTTTGTTCTTTGGACTCCGGCTCGTGCTGCTCTTTCCTGCAGCTACTGGCGACGCCGTCATCGGGTGTGCGGGGGACCGATTGCCATGTGGCGGCGTCTCGCATTCTATTTCCTCCACCGGTTCGTCGTCTGGTGGCGAAAGTTGTGATATTGCGGCAGCGCTCTGGTGCAGCCGGGGCCCGTTATTAAAAGATGTCGCCGTTGTTGAGGAGGACGCGCTGTTGCTTTCTGTTTCGCATGCCTGACTGCCTTCCGCGCCTTCTACTGCCTCGCAGCTTTCCTCTGCCGATTTGTTCATTCTGCTCGCTGCGCTTGCGCTTGCGGTGGCGCCCCCCTCCCCCCGGTTGAGCATTCTTGCCAGCCGCTCCAGCTTCGCCGCATACTCTTCCTTCGAAGCGAGGGCGAGCACCGGAACGACGGGCTGTAGTTTCTTCTTCTTCGACTTGCTAGCCTGCTTTTCCTCGTCGGTGAGTCGGCGGAAACTCGCGAACCAGCTGGTGGAGTGCGTAAGGAAGGGCTTCAGCTTTTTCGGGCCCTGGAAGTGGTAGGACGACGCCTGGAAGTATCCGAGCTCCTGCGACCCAAACGTGCGCCGCCAAGTGGAACTGTTCCGTTTGATGGAATACGAAAATGTGTAGTTTCAGCGGGTCGGATAAAGCGTATGGCCCCAACATAGATTCTCGTCGGTGTTAGGAATGACTTGTTGCGGAGTACACATAAGTATTTCCAAAGGGACAAGAAACAAGAAACCTGCCTCTGTCAATCAATTCATTATACACAACGGCGAGGCTGCCATTTTCCTGGTCCCACATGCCTATTCTTTCGTTGCGGCGAAGCAGGAGAGGGGGAGTGAGCTCCAATACTTGCAGGGTGTTCTCCGTGTTCTCCGGAACGGTAGCAAAACTGCATGGCGCGCCTGTAGTTTTGAGAGGATCCAACGATGCTTTCGCGAAATTGCGTCGCTCGCAGTGCTGACGCTACAGAAGGATTCACGCACACAAAAGAATTCAGCCGCAACAAAAAATTGTAAGTATACCTGTTTTCTCGGCGGAGTAGCAGGTGGAAAATATCCCCGCATCCTCGTCGACGTTGAAGGGACAGAGGGCCAGTCTCTGAGCCCGCGGCGAAACGTTCCAGTAGTGCAGTCTCTCCACATAGCAGTGATAGGGCGCTTGCTGCGCAAGGATTTGTAATGGCACCTCCTCCGCTTTGGTCCACCAGCTGCGCCTTGCCACAGGCAACACGTTATCGCCGAGCACGAAAGACGGCATTCTGCTGCCTACACCATACTTCGACTGGTAGACTGCAAAATATCAAATCGAACTGAATAAAATGTTTAGTAGAATGAGTAGGACGGTGGGGTGTGGAACAGTGTTGGGCGCGTGAACCACGCATCTATTGCAATACAAGATAGAGATTTCCGAGATTTCGCTGGTCGCTGCAAATCAGTGCTGAGTCAATGCTTCGAGACACCTACACACAGCTATGCAGGACGAAGGAAGCAACTACCACGAGTACCCGCAGCGGCATGAATCAGTAATATTGCCAAGGCTAGCAGGGGCACAAGAGATCCTTTCTGATCGCCATTTTTGATCAGCGAACACGTTTTCGTTTTTCGGCCGACGATGCAGTTTTTATAATGAGTATGCGTGAAGATGTTGTTGGTTTTTCTTTTTCGAGTTTGCCACCCGCCTGCGCTGCCGCGACCTCTGTCTTCGAGGCTTTACGGTCAGCACGTGCTGCAAGCAAAAGCATCTGTGCGACCACTTCGTTGGTCGTTTGCGCAGCCGGCTGATTCAGCAGTCGTTGCACAAGTGGGTTGCTTTTCTCCCAGCGGAGTCGCTGCCGGCCATCCGGCGCGCTTTCAAGTACTGTCAGCCTCCGATTTGACTCCCAGAAGGACTCTGCTACTTCTACCTTCGCGCCTTTTACTGCAACCTCGTCAGCTACTGCCAAATCTCGTCCTGCCGAATCCGTATTGGCGCCACCAGCGAACGTCATCTGTGTTGAAAAATTTTTCAACACAGATGACGATGAGGACGCTGCACCTGACCTGACATTCGCCGCAGTAAGTCCCTGCGCCGTAATATGAACGGCACTGTGCGGCACAGGAGCAGCTGTCGCACTTTTTGGTGGTGGGGGCGGTGCAGTCGCAGCCTTCCCAACGAGCGGCTCGGTCCCGCTTTTCTGCGTCTGGTACGAGTCTCGCAGCGCCAGGTGAACACGCGCGGCCTCCGGGAATTTCTCAAGCGCCTGAATTAAGGCACCTTCCCCTTTGATCGGCACGGAAAAGAGCCTACCTGTCGAGTCCACAACATCGGCTCTCTTATGGCGGGACCAGGTGGTAA
>RXOD01005224.1:0-15250 GCA_005223375.1 Amoebophrya sp. AT5.2 | reverse complement strand
CGGTGGGGAGCGATCACGGCGCCGAGCCTGTACGAGTGGGTCGTGAAGGAAACAGGGTCCCCGGCAGCGTTCTTCTCCATGCTGCTGGTGTTCCTCGGGATCAACCTGATCCTGCTGATAGTACTGCCCCTGCACGAGACGGCGGGCAAGCCGCTCGTAGACGAGGACGACGACGAGGAAGAACAGGGCGGCATGGTGTTCCATTAGCCATGAACAAAAACAAGGGAAGCGGAATCGGTTTTTTTATACGAAGTACTTATAGTCGTGGAAGCCCGAGACAAAGAACGGACGAGACTGAGAAAAGATGGAGCAGAGCCACCGTCGGCCACTGCTGGGCGGCCGCGGTGGGCCTGATCGATCCGCATGCTATTCCCGACGACCCCTATTAAGTTCCTCTTTCTCATTCTCCTGAGATGATGCAGCTGCAGCTTTTCTTTTTTTTGTCACAGCAACTTCTTTCACCATTCTCGTTATCCGCCATTCCTGTTTAATACTTACACATTCATACACGTCGAGGGAGCACGACTACGATAAAGATTGATCCCGTGATTCGGTTGATTCCCCACAGATCGATGACATGTAATTTACACCGATGAGTACGGGCCCGTTCTGTCGCTGGGCATTGCAAATACGATGGAGCGGGTACCTACTTGTGCGTCAGGCTAAGTCAGACTTTTTGTGGTCGATGTGATGCTGCATTTTCGGGATCGAGGACAAGGGAACACGACGAGGTGGATCTGCTCTTGTGGCAGCACATTGCGATGGCGAGTAGTGTATTGCCTATCACACTCCACGCACATTGAAGATAAACACGTTTTCGCCTCTCACGTGCATCTCCACACTACTAGTAGCGTAGCATACGGCGGGGGCGACCTTCTGTCCGACGACACTATGTCTTCTGTGCTTCTTTTCTTCGGCCCGCGGGCGGCACGGCAGCGTGCTTCGTGGGCACTTCTGCTCTTCGGCCTCTTCCTGCCTCTCTTCTCCGCTTCGGTCCGTGCCGCCGCAGCCACCCCTCTAACGTCCTGCGCCGCTCCGCTTCGGCCCGGGAAGCGCGAGGTGATTTTCATCACCGGCGGCACCGGCATGATTGGCTCTCAGTTGGTGAAGCACGCGCTCGACTCCTGCGTCTTTGGCTCCGACAAGGAGGTCGTTGTGCTCGCCCGGTGGCGCAGCAATTTACGGAACTTGAAGGGGTACGTGCACCGGTTGAGGCTGGTGTATGGGGACGTGACCGATCCCTTTCACATGATCAACGTGTTCCGGGAGGTTCGCCCCGACTACGTGTTCCATTTCGCCGCACAGGCGATCAACGGCGTGTCCTTCCAGTCCGCGTCGCTGTCCCTACACGTGAACGTGCAGGGCACGCTAAACGTGCTGGAAGCGATCAAGTCGCTGCAAAGTAGCGGGGAGCTGAGCACCGATCTGCGGGTGCTCGTGGCGGGCAGCAGCGCCGAATACGGGGGCGCGGCAATCGAGTGGGAGGGGGTGCCAATCCCCGAAACCGCAATGCTGAAACCCTTCACGCCGTACGGAGTATTAACACGACTACTGATATTTATACTTTTGTTCTCCTGCGCTTGCGGAGACTATCTACTCCGATGCAGAAGTTTTTAGATTTCAGACTCCAATGGATTCCATCGTGCTCGTGCATGGCTACAAAGGTATCGAAAGTCGCGCAGGAGAACTTGGCATTGATGTACGCGAGCACCTACGGCATCAAGGCTATGGTCGCGCGCATCTTTATCCAGATGGCCGAGGGCGGCACGGACCAACTCAGCCTCCAGAACTTCGCGAAACAGATCGCCGAGATAGAATCGCGCGCCGAGCGCGAGGACGCGGGCTCGAGGTCAAGTAGAAGTAGTTCTGGGAAGTGCAGCGCAGCAGCATCAGAGCAGTCAGCAGCCGGGTCAACAGGAGGTATTTCCTCATCTTGCGGTGGTGGGAGCATGAGCAACAACTACACGCTGCTGCACGGAGACCTGTCCACGTCGCGCGACGTGACCGACGTGGCGGACTCGGCGCCGGTGTTTCTGGAGCTGTGCAAGCGGGGGGTGCCGGGGGAAGCCTACAACCTCGGCTCCGGGGTCGGGTACACGATCCGCGATATGCTGCAGGTATTGTTAAGGTACGCGAAGGTGCCGATAACACTGCAGTACGATCCGACGCGACGGCGCGGTGCGGACGAAAAGACGCTGCTCGCGGACAACCGAAAGATACGGGAACTGACGGGCTGGACCCCAAACCCAAACATCACACAAACCGCGCACAACATTCTACAGCACTGGAGAGAAGAAGTCGCGATGCGGAACGGAGATTAATAATCTTCCGATGAAGGTCGCGCTCACTGGACAACATGACCGAGCAGCGCAATGCAGCAGATGATACAGGCTCATTCATATTTTTCATTGAAGAGTTGTACCACGGGCGCAAAATCAATGCACATCTACACGCTGATTTCTTTCGGGTGGAACCGGACCCTGCTTTTCACCACAAAAATCCATCGATGACTTTACTTAAGTTAAATTTATCATCGCGGCCCGGACGCCGGAAAACGAAAAACACAACGAAACGTGGTGAAGGTGAAGACTCTGTACTTATGGAAGACGAGCAGCCACCAGCTAGCTTCGATGTGCTGGTGGTAAAATGAAGAAAGGTATCCTCGTCGAGAAGAAGAACCTGATTGTCGTCGAACAAAAAAAGTCCCAAGTCGTCGATGTCGAACCTGAGTGAGCTAACCACGGTAAGTAAATAAAAACAAAGAAACAACGACGACATGCCGCCCTCGTAGGTTTGAGACACGGCTTCTTCGTCAGAGAAGTGCATTAATTGTGAACTTGAATCGCTTAGCTCGAAGTGCTATTTCACCCTGGACGAGATTTTACTATGAAAATGAATGTGGTCGCATCCCCATCCGCAAATGCAAAACCAAAACCAAAAAGTGCTAGCGCTAACCCTCGACTCACCCATCCTATGCCTACGGCTCTCTGGCTTTGGTGCTGCGCCTGCATTTACTTCGAAGTAGAGCCTAAAGTGACTTGACCCGTTGCGGCGCGAAAGTATGTTTCGCACTTTCTCCGTCTTTGTGCTCTAGCTTGTACTGCAGGCGAAAGCTTGTATACTGCAGGGGGGGTGGAGAAACTGGCGTCCGCGCCTTTTTCGTTCGTGGAAGCGCGTGCCCCGATCCGATCGTTATGATGGACCCTGGAGGAGGCGGCGTTCCCGCCTCGTATCCGAATGCGTTCGATTGGCAGGCGCCGCGCCGGCCAAGGTCGCGCGAACGATCACGATCGCAGCGGCCAAATGGAGGTATTGAAAGAATATGATCAATAGCGGCCAAATCAAAACTTGCAATAAGTAGATTATAAAACGCTGACGTCCTGCTCTACGTTCGTTCTCCAGGTTTTCCAGCCGCGACCGCGAGTGCTGGTTCAGGGTCGGGCACTTGGAACGGCTTGGGCGCGATGGCTGGCGTCAGTGGCTACGGCATGTCTTCGTCGTCTTCGATGGCGCCCGGGGCTCAGGCTCATCCGCTGCTTGGCGGGGACCCTCATCAAAACAGGCAGTCCGCCAGTGCCGGTGTGGAGCGCAAGAACATCCGCGTGGTTGTTCGTGTGCGGCCGCCGATAGAGCGCGAGATCAAGGTACCCGGACGGTATCACCAGGTGTGTACTGCGGATAGCAGCGCCAAGTCGATTCGCCTCTGCGAGTTGGTGCCCGACGTGCAAGAAGGCGGGGGCATGATCGCAGCAAAAGAAGAGACCTTCGCCTACGACAGCGTGCACGGCGAAGGAGAATCCCAGGCGGACGTGTACAACTCGACAGGCGCCCTCGCAACAGAAGCGTTACTGAACGGGTACAACACGACCATTCTGGCCTACGGGCAAACGGGAACAGGTAGATTAGCATTTAGCGTGGTAGCTGGCGACGTTCAGGGTTCACGTTCATTCTTGCTGCCTTGTGCACTGACACCGGCTTCCCCGCCCTCACTTCCGCTCCCCAACATTTCGCAGGCAAAACGTACACGATGGAGGGTTTTTGCTACGACAGCAACGACGAGCGACGGGGCATCATCGCACGGTGTATGGACACGATTTTTCACACCATCGCCGAGTACCCGAATCGGAAGTCAAAGTTCGCTCTGCGCGCCTCCTACCTCCAGATCTACAACGAGCAGATTTGGGACCTGCTCAAAGCGCATCAGCCTGCAGCCGGAGCCCAGGAGAAGGGAAAGTAAAAATTTGAATTCCTCAGTCACAAGTCTTACGTCTATTCGATGGATGTGCGTTCCGAATCCGACTCACTGTGCAAAGGTAGAACGCGAGTGCGACGCAAAAATCATGAAAGATTGAGGGGCTACTGCTACAACTTGAACTTGTTTGTTAGATCGGCTTTGACGTAGAAGTAGACAGGAGCTTCGTGTTAAGGCAGCATGCATCGGTCACAACTACAGGGCCTCGTCCTCCTCGGCTACCGCCGCGCAGCAGGTCGCAGGTGCGATACCGCACCTGCGCGAGCGGTCGCAGGAGCGCGGCAATGGCACTTGGAACACTCCTGGAACAATAGGGGAGAGCTCCCTCATCATCCGAGAAAGCAAGAAGAATGGTCTGTACGTGGACGGTTTGAGTGAGTGGGTGGTGCAGACCCAGACGCAAGTCTACGCTCTGATCCAGCGCGGCGGCCAGGCGCGGGTGTTCGCGGACACGAAAAGCAACGAAGTCTCCTCGCGCAGCCACACCGTCTTCACCATAATGCTGGAGCACTCAGACGGAGAGCCGAACGGGTACTTCATCTCTTCGAGGATGCCGCGTATGAAGATTACAGAAGTTGTGATTTTGTTGGTTTGTTCGTCAGATTATCTGAACTGATGTCCTTCTACCGCACTTACTCACCAGCCTCGGCTCCCATACCCATTCTGCCGCGGCGGCGCCGGATGCGAGTGGCGAGCCCCAGCAGTACAACCCCCCCCAGTACAACTCCTACGGCGTCCCCGGCGCCCAGAGCGACGGCGGCCATCTGGTGCCCAGCAGCGCGGTGGTGCGCATGGCGAAGCTGAATTTGGTGGATCTGGCCGGGAGCGAGCGGGTGCACTGGACCGGCGCGCGGGGGCAGCAACTGGAGGAGTCCAAGAAGATCAACACCTCGCTGCTGGCGCTGGGCAATGTGATCCAGGCGCTCGCGGACGTGAGCAAGGGCAACGCCACGCGCACGCACATTCCCTACCGGGACAGCAAGCTCACGCGGATCCTGGAGGACTCGCTGGGGGGAAACTGCATCACCACGATCGTGGCCATGGTGTCACCGGCGCACGAAGCGTACGCCGAAACGCTGTCCACGCTCAAGTTCGCCGACCGGGCCAAAACAATCAAAACCGCGCCCAGCCTAAACACCTTCGCCGCGGGGGGTGCTGGGGGGAGCCAGGACGAAAAAATACACCAGATCCGACAGCACTACGAAAAACAAGTGGCCGAGCTGAAGGAGCAGCTGCAGCTGTCGCGAACAGGAAGCGCAGACGTGCTGGGCGGCGCAGGAAGAGCGGTGCTGTCGGGAGGCAACGGGCCGATCAGCGGCGGCGGCGGATACGCAGAATCAGAACGAAGCGGAGGGGCCGCGGGGGACGGGATGGGGATGTGTACTTTTTAAATTTTTCGAAGCGACTACTTTTCTTTGCAAAGAAAGTGAGTGTTTTAAAAAAATATGGGTAGCAGGAGACGCTCCTGTCCTGGAAAGATTGACCACCACGTCAGTCTTGTTGATAAAGTGGAAGCAGCTTAGCCGCCGAAAAAGTGTATAAGAAATTTCTGCAATCACTATCACAGCCCGGGACATGCTATTCTCCGCGCTACACGAGGAGCGCGAGAAGTCGCGGAATCTGGAGCGGCGGCTTTCGCAATTCACGAGTGGCATTTCGCTCACGAAAGGCGAGACGGCATCCTGTGGACTCACCTCAACAAGCGATCGGCAGACGGATATTGCGGAATTGTACGAGGAGAAACTGACGCAATTAGAGGCGGAGCGAACGACGATCAAGGAAGACAAGTCGCAGATAACAAGGTGATTCCTCGTCCCTTGTAATACTCGCTGTTCTACTCTGGCTCTGCTCGGCTTCTAACTCACGTCGCAAATCGAGAACGAACACGAAGACGAACGCAACTTCTCGTGCAGCAGGTCCAGGGGTGTTATGGCCTTACGTTCCATCGAGTTCACAGGAGCAAATTAATTGTCACGTCGTAACTTCTAAAGGTATAAGCAGCTTCTGCTGAAGCAGCGCGACATAATGCGGACGTTTACGCAGAGGCTACGCGAGCGGGACGACAGCATCGTGCAGTTCCAGTCAGAACTGGACCAATGTCACGCGCATATTGAGGAGCTGAAGGCCGCGCTACAGCTCCGTGACGCAAGCTACGAAGCGAAGGAGGTACGACAAAGCTTCCACCAAGGGAGCGGATCTGTAATGCTTCTTCTTGGATGAAACTCCTAGACTTGTATACAACTCTAACGTTGGCATTGGCTCTAACTCGGCAGGGCGACTTGAAGTTCGTTGAACTAAGTTGGTCCTATCTATCAATCCATGTATGTGTTAGTTGTGTGGGTGGGCTCCCCGGTCGGTCCGGCTTCGGCCCCGCCTCCGGCGATTTCCCATAGTCCTCGTATTATCGTATGGGGCCTCCTGCACGGCACCAGCTGCCAAGACTATGTTCATTTACAACTATCATGTACTTATGTGTAACCCTTACTACTTCTAAACTAACCACTACTTGTTTAGCTCGCCCAGTTGCGGAGTCGCGTGGGCGAAATGGAGGAGAGGGAGGCGGCAACGTGTTCGAGTTGGGCCTCGCACTGGGACACCGCGGTGGACAAGCTGCAAGAAATTCAATCCTCCGAGACGACGCTTTCTGCCATCGCGAAAGTGCGGCTGCGGAACGCTATTTCGCAGATGCGCGACGTTGGCGAACAGATGAAGATGAGAATCCCAGCGCCCCCACCGCCGGCAGGTGCAGCTGCAAGTAGTTTTTCTTCAAGCAGTAGTGCCAGCAGCAGTGCCGCGGGTGGTGGGGGCGGCCCTCCCGGCGGCGGGAGCTCTGGACCGCCTCCTGGGCCGCAACCGCCAAACGCCAACGCGACGCCGGCGCTGAATCTAAACATGCTCGGGGGCGGGGGCGGCGCAGGACCTCCGGGAAGCAGCACGAGCTTCAGCGGAACGCATTCGCTTGCGTCCACGCAGTCCTTGCTTGGGGCGTCCGGGTCGCTTGCGTCCACGGCGAAAATCGACTTGCAGCAGATGCACCAAACTACAGGGGGCAATCATGTCGACGTGCAGCTGGTCGGAGGTGCTGGGCTCATGAGGCGCGAAGGGGCGACAACGCGCGTTCTGGAACAGCAGGAAGTGGTCGTGAACAACCCCCCCCGCCTTTACCAGGCGGAACACCACGCCGCGGTCCCAGTCACGTCGACGGAAGGAACATCGCCGGAGGAAGGCGGTGCAATGAGCGCCCATGGTGCAGCACCAGGGGGGTTACCTGGAACGATGCCCGTTTCCGCTGCGCCGTGGGGCAACAAAGCAGCTTCCGGAAGTGGTGGCAGTGCTAAGTCTGTACGATTCGACGCTCAGCAGCAGCAAATACCAGGCCACGCTGGCGGGGGCGCGACGAGCAGGTCCCTTGGGACAACGGCTGCAAACACGAACTTGAATTCGAAGCGACAGATCGATTTGCACGAGCTGCTGTACGGATCGTCTGCAGCGGTGGCGGGCCAGCACCACTTCCATCAAAGCACGGAGGAGCTGCGGCGGCGAGCGCACGCGTTGCGCGGCAGCGAGCAGCGGGGCGAAAGTGGACCATCAACGCGGCCACAGTCCGTGCCGCCGCGCGGGTCCTACATGACAAGTCCCGGCGGCTACAACCTGCTGCACGGCAACCAGGGACCATGGCCGCAGCATTTTTTACAGCAAGGGCCGTCGCCGGGCGGAGGTGGCGTTTCATCTGCCGCGCAGCCCGAATATACTAACGCGTCCGGCGGTGCAACGGGAACGGAACAAATGGACGCGGGGAAGAGACAGCTGCACCTACAGCAGCAGCAACAGCACGAACAGCAAATGTATCAGGAGAAGCTGCGCCACATCCAATCGGCCGAGAATCTGGTGCACAACCCGCACTACCCGCAGAACCGGGAGATCCTGCTGAATCAGTATCAAATGCTGCAGATGCGAAACGGCCGAGGAGGCGGCAACAACGGCGGCGCTGGGGGACCCGTAGCAGCGCTACATAATTTGCTGCAGAAACCACGCTCGAGGTCGCTGCCAGGTACGTAGAAAGAGACTGTTTGCTCGAAGATGTCGGTTTGATCCAGCTGGTGTTCGTCGTACCACTACTACCTTCAATTCCAAATCCAATTGTAGTAGGTGTCCCGCTGTAGTTACGGAGGGCTTCTTCAGTGCTGCTTGAAGCTTTATCTTTTACGTAGACCAGCAAGCAACGAGCACATGAGGATGAGAAACTACAGCAACAGGAAGCGTGGTAGGTTTTACTGCATCAACTTCTGGGAGGAGGAAAAGTCAAAGGAAAACGTGCATGAACGACGAAACCCTTTTTCTCATTTATAAATGCAGGTCATATTTCCACGCGCGGCACGGCCATCGGCAGGAGACGGCGCACCTCGAGAAGCCCCGTTTCGCATGGTAACCACACACCAAACAGCATTGGATCATGGGGGTATCGAGGACCGGCTCCATAAAAACAAGGGTCGGTAAGCGGGTGGTCGTGCGCGCGAGGATTGCAGCAGTTACTTGGTGTCCACCCGGTGTCGGCGGACCCAGATTTAGATTACACACTATAGTGGGCCGTTGGCGCCGCTGCTTTCCGCCACTTCCTATACTTCTTCCTGACTAACGATTTTTTTTTAATGGATCGCGTTCGCGATACTAATTTTTCTATTGTCTAAAAAAAAGTCTACGACGCGCCGGGAGATTGATTGATACCTCCGGCTCCACCGGGAGAATCGATTATATCAAACGGCGCACGTCGAGGTCGAGCTGAATGATCACAAACACACTGGCGGCGCGGACGCAATGCCAGCTGCGCCGCGCAGGAGCGGAATTAATTTTAATTCCACCAATACAAGATGCCCGAGGAACACGTTTGGCTGGCGCTGGTCCTGGTGCTGGTAGTTTATGGGTTTACCTTCCTTCCTAGGTGGTTGTAGCAGGGAACTTTTTTTGACTGACGAATGAAGTCAGTTTGCATACTTACAGAGGCGGAAGACATTCATGCAGACGCAATCCATGATGCCGTCGAAAAGAAAAACTACTTGTAAGTACGCAGTTACCGGGAGGCACACGACCATTCAACACGTTTAGATACAAAAGAACAGAAAGACCTCGCGAGCGCGAGCCATGCCGACCTCGACAGCGGCAGTTCTCGTGTGACCACTGCGCCGTTGTGTTGTGTACATCATCTGCCGTGGTATTGCGCAGCTTGATTTCAATTGTTATCTTCGTTGGATCTGCTCCATCAACGTTCATCATCATGATCCGACGGCATCGGCGTGTAGGATGTTCGTATGCTCGCTTTTTCTCCACCATCTACCAGGTCTTTCTAGCCCAAAGAAAGTGCAGCTGCAGCTGTATTTATCGTATTCGTCACACTGTAAACACACCAGAGACAGGTACTACACGTCAAGCAAGTAAAACAATAGGGTCTTGCTCCCGCAATTTTTTTTGTAGCGTCCACCTCGACGAAGAGCGCCACTTACTTCGGTAGGAACACGAAGATGGGTTTCACCGGCATCGTGGAGGGCATCGGAACCGTCGCGCGCGTCGAGCGTGAGCGGGAGGTGAAGTTATGGGACGGCAGTGTGGGGAATTCCTGCACGTTTACGATACGGGCCTCGTCGAAAATAGTATCCGAGCGCACCTACGTTGGCGAGAGCATTTGCGTCGAGGGCGTCTGCCTCACCGTCGTGCAATTCGACGTGGGCGACGGAACGTTCCAGGTCCAGGCGGCCGGACACACGCTGGACGTGACCATGCTGGGCGACCTGGAGGCGGGCGACCGGGTGAACCTGGAGCGGGCGGTGAAGGTGGGGCAGGACGTGAGCGGGCACGAGGTGCAGGGCCATGTTGATTGCGCCATCCGGGTGCTAGCGAAGCAGCAGGACCGCGACAACCTGTGGGTCGCGGTCCTGCTGCTTCGATAGCACCCGGATGGCGCAATCAACGTGGCCCTGCCACTTGTTTTTCGTAGTGCTGTCGGATCTGGTGTATTTTTTCGTCCTGGCTCCCCCCAGCACCTCCCGCGGCGAAGGTGTTTAGGCTGGGCGCGGTTTTGATTGTTTTGGCCCGGTCGGCGAACTTGAGCGTGGACAGCGTTTCTGCGTACGCTTCGTGCGCCGGCGACACCATGGCCACGATCGTGGTGATGCAGTTTGCTGCTGCCCCCGCGCGCCGGTCCAGTGCACCCGCTCGCTCCCGGCCAGATCCACCAAATTCAGCTTCGCCATGCGCACGGTGGCGCTGCTGGGCACCAGATGGCCGCCGTCGCTCTGGGCGCCGGGGATGCCGTAGGAGGAGCTACCCGGGGGGTTGTACTGCTGGGGCTCGCCACTCGCATCCGGTGCCGCAGAATGGGTATGGGAGCCGAGGCTGGTGAGTAAGTGCGGTAGCAGGACATCAATTCAGATAATCTGACGAACAAACCAACAAAATCCAGGTGCAGGGCCATGTTGATTGCGCCATCCGGGTGCTAGCGAAGCAGCAGGACCGCGACAACCTGTGGGTCACGTTCGAGCTGCCCGGGAAATTGCGCCCCTTGGTGGTGGAAAAGGGCTACGTCGCGATCGGCGGCGCCTCGCTGACCGTGTGCAACGTAACGCGATCGTCTTTCCAGGTGATGCTGATCCCGCACACAGTCGCAAACATTACGCTTCCGCAGCGGAACGCGGGGGAGAGGGTGAATTGCGAAGCGCACGTAATCGGAAAATACATCAACGCACAGCTGCGACTCCTGCTTGGCGAGGAACAGTGGCGCACTGGCCTGATAGCATGTGCGGCGGGAGTTGTTTCCGGGGTGGCGGCAGCGGGACTAATGGTCTACGCGCTGGGGGTAGGTCCGCGCGGGAGTAGAAGATAAACAGGAGTAGATGATGAAAGAAGAAACGAACGATACAGATTTCAAATTCTCTGCCCCTCGTGATCGCGATGGATTGCCCGCAACAAGTAGTAGAGCATCCGGGCAGCAGAGGCACATCATTTTTATCGCAACCAAGATGAAGTGGGGACGAGCACATGCATCCACGGACAAAATTTTTTGTGTTCACATGATGCTGGCACGAGACCAAGACGACCACCTTCCGTTGCATTCTTGAACTTGATCATGTCAGCGACCCCCACCTAATCGTGTTTCTATAAAAGTTTGTACCTGTAGTGCTGCGATGGGCTACTTTCTTCCACAGCGTGGAGCTGAGCTTGCATTTGGTTTCGTGTAGAACTTCGTGATCCAACATATCAGCAGTTAGATCTACTTCAGAGTCCGTTATCGTGGAAGATCCGACGCAGTCGCAGGCGAGCGTACTTCTATTGATTCGCAGGATTTATCGCCCGCGTGGCTGGTCTACGCAACGCAACGACCTCGACGAAGGAAAAGCGATAGCTTCTGGACAGCGACGCAACGGCAACACTGTCTATCGGCGCTTGTGGTTTCGATAATGGCTGCGCCCGGTCGTGCGCTTGCGTCCGCTGGTGCGGTTGGTGGAGTGGCGTCAAGCTCGTGTGCATCTACGCGTATTATTCCAGCAGTCTTGCCACGCTCGCGGACGAGGATTCCTCCACCTCTTTCGCGGCATCAGAACGGACCTCCTGATGGACCTGGGCCTCATCCAGGAAGGGCAGCAGTCAATAGTGGTCATGGTGCGTGGTCTTCGTCTAATGCTTTCGGTTCGACGGGCTCGGGACCGGAGTCGGGGGATCGGCACGCAGAGCGCCACGGGCCTGCTCTACACCAAGAAAAGCAAAAAAGCCCTACTCGCCCGCGTGCCGCACCGGGCACCCCGCGTGACCTTCTTTACCAACTGCACCGCGCGCCGAAAAGCGAGCCTGGCAGGCAGCTCGAATTCTTTCGCAGGATTTGGGAGGATGCACGGTCGCGGCCCGGCGACCTCATCTGCGCACTGTCGGCCGCTGCCGACCGGCAGCTGCACCTGGGAAAGCCGTTCATGCTACCTCTGTGCGAAGCGCGGATGCCGGGACTATGCGGCCTGGCAGAGGCTCCTTCTGGGGCAGCTCGTGGTGCTTGTACTAGTAATGTAAATGGAGCAGGGGCAGGGCATGTGCACGGGCTACATGAGATTCAGAAAGGCGACGTAGAACCATCGGTTGATGACGCAACGTCATCTTCGAGACCTCCATCGTCAGTAGCATCCCCGCGCGAGCTGAGCAACTTGATTTCATCGCTTGGCGGCCGCGGATTGCTGACGGCGAAACTCGTGCAGCCGGCACTGGCTGCGTACCAGAATCGCACGCGGAGGAGCTGGAACAGCCACGACTACGGCAGCTTCGTCTACGGTCTCGCGAAGCTCGGGGATGCGGAGCAAGAGATCCTGGTGCCTCAGTTGCGCGCGCTGTTAGCCGACGTGGAACAAGATTTCGATGTCATTTTTCACCGCACGAGCAGAGCGGGTGTGCGTGAAGGCAGAATCGTACAGGTCGCCGGAACCTCTCCTTCAGAGGAAGGGAATGAAAGTACACAACTTACAGGGGAAGAAAAAAATTCGGAGAGTCAGCACGAGGTACGAAACCTGTGCAACCTGCTTTACTTCTGTGCGGAGTGGCGGCTGCGGGAAGAAGGATTGCTGCGAAAGATCTTCGCCTCCCTTCGTCAACATAGCTCCCCCGCGGTGCTGGAAAGCGACTGGCTTGCGTGCCTGCAAACAATTCGGTGCGCTGCGGTTTTGGACTACCGCGACGCAGATCTTGAGCGGCGCGCGTTCCGCGAGGCGTGCAAGCGGCGCGAAGACATCGAGACGCGGCAGGCGGCGACGCTGGTGTGGAGCTTTTGCGTGCTCGGAACGTCAGCAAAACTCGCGGCAAAAGCGGAAGGTGGAAATTGCGACACCCCGTCGTCGTGTACGTCGGCAGAAGGTCTAGGCGAGGACGAACAAAAAGAGGCGATTCACTGGCTCGACGACACCGAGTTTCGCCATTTGGCGCAGGACATTCTGTTTTCCAAAATGCGTGCTGCGGCCACGCAAAAGAGCTCCATGGAGGATTCACTGCAGCGACCACAGCACGATCGCGCAGCCACGATCACGATCGGCAACCAGCGTGGGCAGTTTAGTCTCACGGATGTGCGCATGGCGCTGCGGGCCGCTATTGCGCTCGATTATGCAGAGGATGCGGCCTGCATCCGCGGCCAGCTGTGGGGTCTAGTCTACAACGGCGGGGGACGGGGTGGTAGTACAACTTCTTCTACTCCTAAAGAACGACAACAAGTGATGCGCGAACGCATCGGCCAAGGACTGCAGCCGGTGCAGGCGAATAGCAACAAGACGTTTGAACACAACACGCCGTTCACCGCCTTTGAGCCGAGCGCTTCCGAAAAGCAACTCGCTCGCGAGATGGAGCAGCAGGGGTTTCGATTCCGGCGGGAGGTGTGGCTGCCCCAGCTCGACCGGTCCGTGGACTTCGTGCTGGATGTCGTGGATCATCCATGTCGTGGGGGAGCTCGAGGCGGGAGTGCTGGGAGTGGGACGACAAAGACAAATGAAGCGGCGCAGTTGATCGTACTGGAGTACGATGGGCCGAACCACTTTTTTCGAACGCCGGGCTTCCTGCGGAAACCGACTGGGCGGGACCAGTTTGAGGCCTGGCTGCTCAAAAAGTTGAACTACGACCACGTGCGGATGCCCTACTTGGACACTGATCCTTTTCGCGGAGAGCGAACCTGGGAAAACCGGCAGCGGTTATGGAAGGTGCTCCACGAAATGGTCGCGCGAAAACGGAAGGCACTCGTGTTGAATCAAGCTGGATAAACACGAAACAGAACAAAAGAAGTTCAGCCTGAGATACGCGGAGTCAAAATCGTATTCGTGCAAGTCGATGTAGATCGCTGACTTGTTTTTTTTTTTCAACATCTTCGTGCCAGACTTCAACGTGGACGAACTTGATAATCTTGTTTGATCTTCAACCTCAACGCCAACGCCGGACACGGATGCAGCTGCAGCGCGCTCGGCGACGCTCGCGTAGAGTCGTACTTAAGTACTACCCCTCGGTTTTCTTGAGAATGAGAGGTTCCTGTGAAGAACTACAAGACAGAGCAGAACAAAAAGACACAAGGTCAATCTTCAAACGGCAACGGTGGAGGGGAACGTAAAAGGAACAAGCCTAGATACTGACTGTCCCTCCTCGTCGAGCCGCTAAAGCGGTCGCAACTTCTTACTCTTGCAACAGCAAAAATTTTATTTCGCTGACGATGCACCAAACCGTTCATTTCTTGAGCTCGTCTTCGTCGTGCGCTCCTCGCGACTCGTCGCAGAGGACGCGCAGACTTCTTTTCGTCCACAGGAGCGCCCGCACTCGCCGGCCTTGGGCAGCTGCGTCCTGGCCGGCGACGGGGAGGAGCAATGCCAACGCGGCTGGGAACGATCGACGCGTCGTTAAAGGGTGGACCGCCACAGGACGGAGGCGCGGCACTAGTACAACACAGAAGTGTCCACCGACGTCGGTGAGAAGGCGACACCAGGAGCCACCAGAGGTCAACCGAGGTTCCCGCGGAGCTTTCTTCTCGTCGACCGGAAGGCTTCGACGTTGCCGACTCCGTAGGCGTAGTGGAAGAGCGTCAGGAGCACCAGGAGCGGACGAGCAGGCCTTGCTTTTTTCGCGAACGAGGAGAAGACACGATTTGCGGCCACCACCGCCACCGCACAGCAAGAGCCGTTTGCCTATGGCGCAGCAAGCTACGAAAGTTGTTGTAGAGCCATCTTCATGTGCGGCATCACGACCGGGTCGGGATGGCTGTTCGGCGTCTGCATGCAGAAAGAAAGCAGGCGTTGTGCCGGTGGACCAGGGCTGGCACGTGGATCAACGTGTTCGCAGAAAAGGGAGGGCGTGGAATTTTTCTTTCGTCACGACATTTTTGTGGTCCTTTCTGCTTGCATCCGAGCATTCGTTCCTCTACTTCACTACCTTCGCCATCAAGTCCGAGCCGATGGTGACCGTTCGGGCGCCCACCGACTGCTGGGCGGGCGGGTGGACCCCGGA
>RXOD01005223.1:0-15257 GCA_005223375.1 Amoebophrya sp. AT5.2 | reverse complement strand
GGCGGGGTCGCTGTCGCAGAATTGCCTCCAGCATCCGGCATCGGACTAGCGCCAGCGCGTGGTCCTGCAGTATCTGCGCCGCTGCTTTCCGGCGCCCATCCCAGCAGCAGCTCCGCCAGCGACATCGGTTTCGGCTCTGCGTTCACCCACCCCCCTCCCAGCGCCCCCTGCAGCTTCGGACTCGAGGAAAACAGTCCCACGCGAACCATAACGCGGACGGACTCAATATCGAGAACAGAGCTCGACGCGGAGTTCTGTAAGCTGCTCTTGTACCACTGCTCGCAGAGCTTGCGGAACACCTCGTGGTTCAGTTCGCCCCTGGACAAATTCACCTCCAGCGACACCGTGTTCTGTCGGGACTGCACGTGAAAAGCGGCCGGGTTCGCGGTTTTGGAAAACCGGTTGTTCACGGGAGAGGTGGGGTAGTTGCTGCTGGATAGTTGCTGGCTGTGGCTATGCTGCTGTCGTGGGGGGAGGAGACCGGTGGTCGCGGAGAGGAGGGGAGGAAGCTGGTCGAGGAGGTTGAAGCCTGCTGAAGTTGTAGGATGTTGTTCTTGCGCAAAGAAGTTGTTGATGCCGGAGTCGTAGATTGCTCCTGCTGGGGGCGCGGCCGTGTTGGGGGCAGACGAAGTGTGAGTCATCAGAAACGCGCCGCCGGTGGACGTCCTTTGCGCAGCACCGCTACCAGTGGGGGCGCCGACCAGCTGGTGACTGAGAACGTTCGCGCCCTCAAACGTGGTGGTCCATTTCGGGGCGTTTCGGCTAGCTTCCTGCGCTTTCTTCCGTCGGTAAAAAAGTCGCACAGAGACCGACCCCAGCCTCGTCCCGTCGCTGGAGACGACTGGCACCGCGCGCTCGTAGGCGGCACCCAGCAGCTTTTTGCCTGATGCGGAGGCGGTCCCGCCGGCAACTCCATCGAAAAACTCCTTGAGAGAGTCTGCGTCAAAGACGCACTGGCCGACTACAGCTGGTTGCGCGGGCTGCTGCTGCGATCGCGCGGAAGTGGCCCCCGCATTGGACACAACATTTCCCGTGTTTGACAGGAACCGCACGGAGGTGCCGTTATTGCCGCCGCCGGTCGCGCCGCTTGTTGCACTCGTCCCCGAGCCGTTACCGCCTTGGGAAGTTGCAGAGTGCTGCTGCGGCAGGACGCGCACCACCTCTAGCACCAGCCCGGCGCGCAGCGCCGAACGCCCTTTCTCGTGCTCTGTTGCCGGCGGGAGCAGTAACAAGCTGCCCAGCCCGCCCGGCTCTGCCGGGTGCAGCGCGAAGCTGTGCCGCGCGCGAAAGTCCAGCGCGCGGCTGCCCGCCTCCAGCGCGGTCGTCTGCGCGTGGTACGCACTCCCGTGGCACGCGTAGCGAACGAAGTACCGCGGCCCGAGCGCGGCTCCTCCCGCGGCCAGCGTGCCGCTCGGCACCGGCGTGAGATCCGTTTGCAGGATCTGCACGTCGAGCAGGTGCTCATCGAAACGCTCGATCAGCGAGAGCAGCGTCAGTCGCCGGATCCAGGCGGAGGGCAGGGGTGCCCCGCCCTCTGCTCCCGGTAGTGCGGCCTTCACGGTTGCCGCGAGGGTCGGAGGTTGTTCTTGGGCACCCGCCTCGGGTGAGGAAGGAGCAGCAATAGCGATCGTCTCGCGCAGCCCCGCCGGGTAGAAAAGGGTGAGTGCGAGCGCCGTTTTCGTCACCTCGGACGTTTCCGCGTCCGTCAAGCCGCACTCCCGGTCCAAGAACCGCCTCACGACGGCCGCGTCCACCACCTCGCGACCGCTCACGTCCTCGTCCGCGGCAAACGCGGCGACTTTCGCCTTCACCGACCCGTTCGCATGCAGCTTGTTCCAGATGCGCGCCGCAGCGCCGTCCTCTTCTTGTGCGCTTGCGGCCGCACCGGCGACGGAAGCTGTACTACCGTTAAGGTTCTTCGTCGTGAGGCCTCCTGTGAAGATGTTGCCGCCTTGGCTTTTACTTCCAATGCCGAGCAGAGCAGAGCCCGCTCCTCCTGCAGCTGCCGTTCCGTTCGCCTTCACAAAGGTCTCGCATGTCGCCCGGTCCACGACTGCAGGCGGAAAACCGGCCACAGAGGAAGCGTAGATTAGCTTCAGAAAATTCTCGACTTCGTACGCAGGAACGCCCTGCTCTTCGACCATGCGACGGCGAAATTCCACCACGTCCAGAAGGGTCAAGGACCCCCCGCCACCTCCGTCGTCCGACGGCTGATGATCTGAAAACACCGCAGGCAGCGCGTTTGCAAACGCCTCTGTGTTGAACGTGGTCGCTTTTTCGAATCCCGCGAAATCCAGCGTGTATGATGAGCCCACACCGAGTTCTTCCGCAGTCACGCTTTCCTCGCCCAAGACGGCTGCCATCGCTTGCTTCAAATCCGCGAAGTTGAGGTAGCCCTTCGCGTCTTGGTCCAGGGAGCTGAAGCCGTCTCGCACAGGAATGTCGTTTCTTCGCATCGTCTGTGCGAGCTCGAAAAAAAGCAGCGGGCACAGGTGCGTTCTGCGTCCACTAGGCGCCACAGTAGTGGACCCCTTCATCTGACCGGCAAGATTTCCGGCGTCAATGCCCGGACCTCCGGCAACCGCCAGCACCTTCGGCAGCAGCCTGTCCAGCATCGCGGGAATCTTCCCGGGCTCCACGACCTTCTCAAGTCTCGCCAGGCTGCCCACCGACCCCTGCGTCCGCAATATGGCACCCGCTCCAAGACCGGCGCAGAACGCGGTGGTGAAATCCGCGAGGAACTCGTCGGACAGCAGCGGGTCCGTCGGCGAGCTGGACGGCGGCTTCACCTTCGTCGTCAGCAGAACGCGGAGCTGCGGGGCGTCCAGGGTGACGTCCAGATAATCAAAGGGGATATCGGACGCGGCCTGCTGGAGCCAACTCATACCCGTGTGCAGCACGTGCTCCAGGTACGCGCGGTGCTCGTCGCGGAGCGCGGAAAGAAGATCCTAGAGGTGTGAAATCATTTCGCTGTGGCCGATGGGGATCGATCGTCCTGGGGCGCGGCCGGAGGCAAATCAACAAATGCAAAAAATGAATGCAAAAAAACCACTACCTTGTACACCACCAACTCCCCCTGCCGGTAGCCGGTCGCGAGCACGCGAACGTCCTCTTTCGCGACAAATTCATGGCCCACCATGGCGGTCAAAACCTTCCGCACCTGCTCGTCGGGCAATAGCCCGCTCCCGGACGCGTCCGCCGCGCTGAGCCGCTCCAGGAGGCTCCCGGGCTTGTCCTGTCGTGAGCAGGAAAAGTTAAAAAGTGGCTATCGCAGCCGATCTTCGCGATGGTGCGATCTTCACCCACACGACACCCTCATCCAAAGGAAAAAGTTATGAGTTTTGGATTTATTACTCAGTGCTAGCATAGTTGTACCTTCGTCGTCCTGAACACGATTTTCAGGAGGCGCTTCTTCAAGTGCTCTCGGTAGTCCCTTGCGTCGAGCACCGCCGCGATGAAGTCCCCAAGCCGGCACACTTTATCCGTCTCGCCCGCTGTGTTCCCAGAAAACCCCGCCCTCTCCACGGCAAGCATCCGCCACAGCTCCGTCAGCGCCGCTTTGGGCAGCGAGGCCGGCGGCAGGATCGCGACCAGTTTCTGCTCGAATTCCTCCCGCGTAAACGCCACGTCGTCGTCCACCGAGGTGGTGTTTTTCTCGGCGAGAAAAAACTTCCGCAGGTCGAACATGATCCAGGAGTGCTGCAGGAGCCACATGCGTATCCTGGGGAGTGGCGAGTTCGAAGAGGTCCCGGCCTCCAGGTTTTTCAGTTCGTCGTCCCACTTCGGGAGCTGGCCGACGATTTTCAGCAACGCGTCGAATTCCGCCGGAGAAACCCGGTCGCGCTTCATCTCGGCCGGCCGCGCAGGTACAACAGAGGCCCCCGGCGTCGCGGTCGCACCAGCAGCGACGAGCGCGTTGGATGAAACCCCGTTTGGAATCGGCGCTGGAGCCGGTGCCTGCTCGACCATCTTCGTAAGCGTGAGAAAGTCGAACAGCGAGTGCAGATCCTCCTTGGAGTGCGAGCAGCCGGACGAGGTCGCAAGCAGCGACTCGCAAGCGCCCACAAAGGCGAAGCGGTCGAGCTCTGGGTGGTCGGACATCGTGCGCGGGTTCTATTCTTGATGGCTACCACCCCTACTCCAAAGATTAAAACTGATCACACCAGCTAATATCCGTAGTTCCCCTTGGCCTTGTTCTTCATCTTCAGCAGCTCTAGGTTGGACTTGGAGTTGGAGTGGAAAGTCCCTATTATTGCTCTTTTGTCAATGTCAGTGATATTTTTTACCTCGGTAACTCTTAGGCTTAGCCTTAGGGTTTATGCAAGTTTGAGTCAACTATTCTAGCACAACTGGCACACTGACACTCCCTCGCAGTTGCGTTTACAGCCGAAAGGATAAAAGTGCTTGACGAAGCCGCTTTCAAAGTTCATCTCCCCATTTGAATGTTCGCTCGTGGAGGTCCGTGTCACTTCACTGTCCGTGTGAGTAACGCGAGGGAAATAACGACAGAGCCCGCCGAACGCGGTGAAGTAGAATTGGAATGCGAATACAGTTGCAGATGTACACATACTCGAGGATGAATCGTTGTGCCTGCGACAACGTTGGCTTTCGTCGAAAGAAGGTCTCTTTACACAGTGACTTCGAAAATCACTTCTTCGTCGTTTTCTGCAGATGACGCGGATCTTTTTCTTTTTTCTTCCACGGCCTCCAGCGCATCTCGCAGCTCGTACTTTCTGTCCCGATCCCTTAAGAGCGCCACCATTTTCTTCTTCTTCCGCGCAATACTGCTCCCCCGCGCACGGTTACGGTGCGAGAACTTCGCCACGCCGCCGCCGCTCCGCTTTTTTCGTCCCCCTGAACCGCTGTGACCACCACTGCCTGAAGGACTTGTTTTTCCGCACAGCTCGAAGGGCAGAATGCTGGGTCGCCGAAAAATCTTCACGCCTTTCGGCACGGAAACCTCAAACACCTTGCTGCCAAAGCCGGAGACCGCAATCCAGCCCAGGCCGGCGACGTGGATGTCGTCCCACGAGCGGTGATTGGACCCAAACACCTCCACCCGGTGCTTTGCGAGAGCGAACGGAAGCTCTCGCGAACTTCTTGTACAGCCCTCGTCCTCCACCACCGTCTCCACGACCTCGTGCGGCGGGTAAAAGAACCTGCCTGCTTTTCGTTTCAGCGCATCGTCCACCTTCCCCGTGTTGCACACGTGCAGCGTCACGTTCTTGCTGAAAAAGCAGGTCACGAAGGCAAACGTCGAGGGCTCCAGTAGGTCGAACCGCGCGAGGTTGGCGCCGACTAGCAGCGTCCTGCCCGGTTTCAGCGCGTAGGTGATTGGTTGCAGCTTCGAGCTGATCGCGACGTCGTACAGGTCGCGCGAAGTGGGAAACAACCCCGCGTTCTTGGTCATCTTCTGATGGTCGTGGTCTCCCCCATTCTTGGTTCGTGGAGGGCACGACCCGGTGATTTGGTGCGTGGAGGGCACGCCGGGGGTGTCCACGAGACGAAAGTTCTTCGGGAGGGGAAACTCGAGGAAGTGGGAGGTCGTCCCCGGGATGGGGGCGCGCGTGATCCCGCCGGCCGCACGTTTCCAGTTGATCGTCGGCAGGTGCTTGTAACCGATGAACCTGAGCCAGCGCTGGACAAAAGTCGTCTTCCCGGAATTCACGCGCCCCGTGACGTAGATGAACCGCTTCGGCTGCAGGTCTTGGGGTCGGTGAGAAGGGTGCTGCGCAGAAGTGCCATCTTCCTCGGCCGAAAACGGGGAGAAGGAGTCGTCGGGGCCGCCGTCGTGTGTGGACGCGTCTTTTTTGTCCACTCGCCCGGATGAACCCAGCATTTTTCTTGGATGTTGGTCTACCTTGGAGGTCGTCTTCTTATTCGAACCCACGACCCCTCCACGCGCGGCTTCTTCTTTCCGTCCCGCACTTACCACCTCCGCCAGGTACATTTTCAGCCTTTCTTCCAGCACGTCGAACCCCTGCTCGTTCGCGCTGCTGACGAGCACAACGTCGGCGTTGTGCACATTCTTCACCTGGCGAGCCATGTTGCGGGCCCACATCTTCACGCGGTTCAGATTCGCGGTACTCGGCAGCAGGTCGATTTTGTTCAGGACGAACAGAACTTGACAGCCCTTCGACTTGCACGCGACGTACAGCTCTGGGCACAGACTAGCTTCAAAATCGAGTATGTCGACGATCTGGAGGACCAGAGAGTTGGGGCGGATCTGGGAAAGGATCTTCTCAACGATTTTGTGCGGCGAAACGAGGAGAGTGTGAGTGGCGCGTGGCGGGGCCAGTGCGGTGTCCGGATCGCTTGGGGCTTTACTAGGAGCTGCTTCACCTGCCGTGGTTTGCTGCCCCTTCCCCTTATCTCCTGCAGTTACTGCCTCCTCCTCCTGCTCGTAGAACGGATTTATTCTGGGCCCGCGTTGATCGCGTCCCTGCAGCTGGTGGGACCGCTGTGCGCCACCAACTCTATTGCTCTTCCCCCCCACATCCCCATTTTCACCAGCAGGTGGGAAATAATCCTCGTCGCACTTGTAGTTCTGCAGTCTCCAGCAGCGGCGGCACACCAGCAGCCGCGTAATTTGCCGAAACCGAGAGTTGTCGTTCCGGCTCATTTCCACGCCAAAGGCGGAAGCCCCGCTCTCTCCGTCCTCCACCGGAATGCCCCTCGGGTGTTTCAGGATTTTTTTCCGGCCGCTCGCGCCGTACTCCTGCAGGAGACGGCTCTCGACGAATCCCGCTTTTTCCGGGTGGCTGGATTGGAACGCGGCGCCGCAGCCGAGGCACCGCTTCGGATGCGTGAGTGGCTGTTGCGAGGCGAAGTGTGCGGAAGCAGAGGTGTATCTTGTTTGATCCACCGTCGCAGAGCCCGAAGAGCCACTGTAATTAGATTCGCTGCTGGTAGTTGATGTTCCCTGCCGTCGTCCTGCCACCGGGGCTCGTCGTGCTGCACCGGCATCCTCCTCGGCCGCCGCATCTACTGTCTGAGTGATTGACCTCTGCAGCTGCTCTAACGTAAACAGCTCCGCGTCATCAATCACGCCTTCACGCCCGGTCGGAGATGGCGAACTGGCTGCGGAGGACGAGGACGAGGACGACCCGGACGAGAACCTCC
The DNA here is from genome assembly GCA_005223375.1 of Amoebophrya sp. AT5.2. Taxonomy (NCBI): domain Eukaryota; class Dinophyceae; order Syndiniales; family Amoebophryaceae; genus Amoebophrya; species Amoebophrya sp. AT5.2. The sequence goes on along the minus strand of RXOD01005223.1, from coordinate 8,135 downwards.
GAGGAGATGCGATAAAAGACCATCGCGCCGGCCCAAGCGCTGCCGGCCGAGAGTGCGCGACCGGGCCGAAGGATAATTCGGAGCAAAGAATTTTCGGGGCGACGCGGCGCCGCGGAAGTGCTTTCATTTTAGTGAACGGAGTAGAGCATGGACCATGAGTCACGCGTTGTACGGCGCAGAAATCAATGAAGTTAAGTGAGTGGAAGCAAGTGGAAGGAACCACGAAAGAAAATCCGCGTCGAGGTGGTACAACTACAAGGAAGTGCTGGGTGAAGGCGAGGTAAAGGTAAAACCTAAACCACTACCACAAAATACTGATTCTTAGCAACATCTCCGTACAACCCTCGGGAATACTCCCAATAAATTCAACAAGCTCGAACTCGAACAAGGAGTTGTGTGAAACAAGTACTGATCATGAATGGTCGATGATGACTCTCTCTAGATAAGACACGACTACATGAATGATCATTCACGAGCACCGCCGAGGCAGGAAGAAAAATGAATCACCAAAACGCCGACAGTGTGAAGCACAAAGCAGGGGTTGCAGTTCATCTTCTGCGTGAGCCACGAACCACGACGATCTGAAGGCACCAGCGTCACGTTCAAAAAAAACCTGTTTTCCGGTTTTCCTTGAACAGAACCATCTCGTTCTCCACTTCCGGCACCAAAGGTAGCCAATCACCGCTGGCTCGCCCTAGAATTTCGATCGGATTCTCTGCAGCGGGTACGGATTGATGCACCGGGAAAAAAAAACTGCTATGGCTGTATCTTCAAACGTATGATATTAAGTAAAATAAGAGTGTCCAGCTTTTTTTAGCGGCATCCAAGGACCAGTGGGCAGAAGCCCGGCCCGCGCCACAAGGTAAGCGACAAGAGCATCACCGTCTCGACGACGGACCTCCCTCGCCCTCGCTCGCTCTACAACGCCGGCAGGTCCAGGCTTTTCTTCTGCACGCACACGCCGCCCACGTAGCTCGGCTCGTACTCCTTCTCGCCGGCGAAAATCTGCACTCGCCCGATGCACTCCGCCACGCAGCTCAGACAGGGCACCCGCCGCATTTTCCCCTCCCGCTCCTTGCCCGACCGCCACAGGCACACGCACTGCCCGTCCTCCACGTCGACCTTTTTCGCCGCGCACGCCAGGCCGTGCCGCTCGCACTCCGCGCAGTCCGCGACGTAGGCCTTCGTCTCCGGAAGCACGACGCCGGCCGGCGTGAATGCGGACTTCCGCAGGCCGAGAAACAGCAGATCGGCGGAGGAAACCCTGCACTGGTCGGCGACAAGCACCTCGGCGCGGGCGGAGGCTCGCTTCTTGCGGCGAGGACAGCCCTTCTTCACCTTAAGCTTGGCCCGAAAGAACCTGGACCTTTGCTGGCGACGGAGCTGGCGGCTCCCGCCACGCTTCCCAAGCTGGAGAAAGGCGGCGGGCGCCTCCTCGTCCTCCGGGGGAAGATCAGCAAAGTCGCCATCAACCTCCGCAAGCCCCTCTTCGTAGTCCTCGCACTCTTGTGGGTCGGGAAGGAAGCGGGCAAGGAATGCCGGCACAGCGGGGTAGGGGTTCGCAGTCGAGCTGCGAGACGCGGGACTCCGTGCACTAGAGGTGTCCCTGTCCACAGCGGCTGCGGAAGGTAGCAATAGCAGCGCAGCTGCACTCGTCAGCTTTAGAATGACGGGAAGGCGACGCATCTTGCTACTCAAATTTCAAGGAAGGAAAAAATGGCGCTACGCTACATCAAGGCCCCGCAAACGACAAAGCAGGCAACGGGTAAAAAATCGACATCTGCGCGTAACCTTGAAATATGAACTCTGTACCCACGGCGCACTCTGCATTACTTGTGGAACTCAAGGGAGTAGGCCATGGCACCGCCGGCAGGTGTGCCTGCCAGTGTGCCGATCCATCTTCGTACGTCAAATTCAGGCGGATCGCTTGCGTCATCCTCATCGGGATCCTCCACAAGGGTGAATTATCTCGATGGGTTCTTTTTCAGCCCCAATGGCGACGGAGCCTCGTCCTCACTGTCGCTCTCCCCTACCGTACTCTACGCTTTCCTCGCCACCACGTCCTGCAGCACCTTCGACGGCGGCAGGTTCGCGTCTACGCGGAGCTCCACGCACAGCGTTTTCCAGAAGTTTTGCAGCTCGTGAAGGCGAGAAAAAACCGAGTTCATCGTCGGCAGCACGCCCTCAATGCCCTTAACGTCGAACAGCTGCATGAAGTGCCGCATCATCTTCACCGACATCTCCTTCAAGGCCCCGAACTTACTATTGCTTTCATTTTCGTCTACAACTCGCGGCCTTTCATCTCCACATGTCTGAGAACCAGCTGCTCCACCAGAAAAAGTTGATCCGGCGTGAAGGTCTCCACTCTTCCTGTTCAGCTCTAGGTTCGCTTCGGCGAGGAACTTCTGCGTGGACAGGATGCGGTTTTCGAACTCAACGAGCAGGAGCACGGCTCTGAGGATCTCGGACCTCGCAGACTGAATCCCAAGCCGATCGCGACGCATCTTCTGCAGAACGCTGGCGGGGTGGATGGTGGAATCCTCGTTCTTATCACGCGGCCCGAAATCTCCGGTCTTTCGCAGGCTGCCAACGTCGTCGTCGCCCACTAAATCGCGGATCGCTTGGTCCACCAAATCAGCGTTTGGAGAACTGTTCGAGTGTAGGAAGCCGGGAGTCGACGTTGACGAAGTGGCGCTCAGCACGCGGCCGCCGGTTGCACTGCGCTTGCTCAGAGCGGAGAGGAGGTCTGTGGAAGGGGACGTGGTTGTGGACGCGGAGGAAGATTCTTCACATTCATGCAAGAACTGAATGGTGCAGTTTCACTTTCTAGTACATGTACAATCGATCAGATGAATAAAACCCCCATCATATCGGTTTCACAACTGGCCCGTGTCTCCTCCGAGAGAACTAGCGAGCTCTTCTACCTTCGAAGAAGCGGAACCACTCTTCCAGCGCCGAGGCGTCTAGTTTCCATTTGCGTATTCTTTTCACCACGAGGTCCTGGTCCACGACGTTCATGGTCGCGTCGTAGTCGCCACTTCCACGATCTCGTCCACCGCGACCGCCGCCTCCCCCAAGATCCTCTTCGCAGAACCAGCTGTTTCGCCCGCTGTCGTGGATCCGGTACACCTCTTCCGCAAAATGTCGCAAATTCGGGAGTGTCCTTTCCACCACCTTGCACATCATTTCGACCGCGCGATCGGCCTCCGTCAAGTCGGCTAGCTTCAGCTGGGTGAGCACCGAAGTCGCGAACCTGCGCAGCTCCCGCACGTCCAGCTCGTCGAGGGGCGGAAGCTGGTGCCCCTTCCGCCGCCGGTTGAGCGCGTGCAGCTTCTTGTCCGCGTCCATCATGTGCCGCGGATCCTGCTTCTTCCACTGCGACTTCATCCGCCCCGACGGGTCGCGGGCGCGAGCGAGGTCGGCACCTGTAAGTATACTTGGTGCTGGTGGAAAGAAAACTTTTACTTTATAGTACGTTGACTATGATCTTTCTAAAGCATTTTTTACGAGGAATTATTCGGCAGTGCCTGCAAGAATGATGGACGAAGACGAGACCCCGTACGGCCGTGGAGGTTCTCCTTTCCTCCACAACATCAAGAAGTAAAGGCTCCATATTAGTTTATAGGTACGCATCGTAGCGATGTCTCTGTGGCTTGGGCGCTCGATGAGTTCTTGCTCCAGCTGGTGAATCACGCGGTCCTTCGTCCGGATCTCCTCGAGATACCCCCCCCGCTCCTCCTCCCACTGTTTCAGGCTCTTTAGGTACTGCTCCCGCTCGTCCTGGAGCTGGCGCCGAAGCGTCGCGATCGTGCTGTCGCGGTCGCGCACCGGCCACTCCCCTTCGCTGGGCGCCGAAAGCCCGGTGCCCACAAGGAGAGGACCCTGGCTACTTGCAGCGGAGGTGGAAAAAGGCTCGAGGCAGCGGGAGCTGCGAACAAGCCCAGAAGTCTGGTTGTAGTTGTACGTCGAGGCGGAAGAGTGGCCGACGTCCTGTGGGAGCGCGGGGGCAACAGCGGAATCCGGTGGAGAGGTTGGCCCTGCAGATGTGCCCTTGCTGCCCGTACTATTCACCATCGCCCGGACAGTGGAGCCCGAATCGCCGGGATTGTTGCTCGCGGACGTGTGACCTAGAGGTTGGGGTATGGAGTCACATCGGGGGCTTTGAAATCTTCAAGAATGGATCGATGGTTCAGTGGACCGCACGTCGGCTCAAAGGACATTTCTAAAAAAGTAGGTCCCGAAATCTTTTCGTCTCGGTACCCAGATGAGTTCCCTGCGCGACGCAGTCGACATCGAATTCCGGGCGGCCGACGTACTCCTTGGCGTAGCGCTGGCGCTGACGCTCCAAGATTGCAGCAATCTCCGGGTCCTCGCGGAAGGACGATTCTTGCGAGGAGTCAGAGCTACTCGTCTCCTCCATTTGTTCGCTGGCCGCGGCCATTGTGTTCTTGATTTATTTTTCAGGTGGTGATGGAAAACAAGGGTCGTATACTTACTTTCTCGTCAACACAGCGCTGCCCAAAATTCTTCACACTTTCTCACGACACAATTGCTTTCTGCCAGTTTGCTCTCTCCACGACTCTCGCCCTCTAGTGCTGCACTTTGGAGGATGAGAAAGCCCCTCGCTTCGACCATCGACAGTTCAAAAGCTTTCATCAATTTATGCCTTTTTGCGGCGCACCACGCAGTCCTGCTGCAACCGTTTTTGCAGCTCTTTGCTCGGTCTAACTTCCCTGCGGCTGGACAGCAACATGCAGATCCAGATCGGCGACAACTTACTAGAGGATGCAAATGCGTTCATCTTCTTCTTAGTGGTCCTCGGATTCAGGAGCTCCCTCGGATTCAGTAGCTCAGCTGGAACGGGAACGCGGTCCGTCCGTCCGTGTTCTCGAGTGCGTGCCGCACCATAAACTGAAATATGTCCGCCCGCCCTTCCTCCAGCGACCGGCGGTAGAACCAGTCCCTGGTTTTTTCGATGGGGATGCCGTTCATCATGACGAAAGCTTTGTGGTAGCAGTCGAACTCGTCGTACGGCGGCTTGAAGTCGTACAAGTGCCGGTACTTCTCCTGCACAAAATACGCGTCGTGGTAGCCGAAGGTGAGGAAGTGGTAGCCGTACTGCCGCATGGTGTGCACGGCGTACGAAAGCGACATCCCGCGCAGAGGCCAGTCGTGCATCTTGAAGGACTCGGACTCGTGGGTTGTCGGAGCGTCTGCTTCGGCATCGGAAGTCAACGTCGTATTTGATGTTTCTGCTCTCGCTGTCATGCTCACGGCTTGATTTGGGTTGCCAGCATTTTTACCGTGACGACCGTCTTCGCCTACTCCTCTCTCGATTTCGTCCACCTGCTCGCCGTCGAAATCTAGTATCTTGCCCACGTGATCGTGACTGCCAGTCATCTTGAGCCCCGGCTCCATCATGGTCGGAAACAGCTTCGGATGGTACCCGGTGGCAAATTTGAAGGGCGGGGGGATGCCCGGATTTATCTCCAGGATGAAGTGCTTCGCGGTGATCCGGTCGCCGGCCCGGAGTAGCTCCGCCAGGACGTCTGCGTCGTAGGAATCAATGTCGATCTTGATCAGGTCGAAATGCATCGACACATCTCTTCCAGTTCTTTTGGAGGAGGGGGCGGTGGATCTGGATTCGTTCTTTTTTTCGTCGTCGTCCTCCACGACGAAAAGAAGCTTCGCCGTCGCGTTTGGCTGCGGAGCTCCGCTCTCTGTACCCGCACGTCGTGGGGGAGGCGCGCTGCTCCTGACGGCCTCTACTCCTCTGCCCACCAGGTCCAAGACGTTCATCGGCGTCACCCCGGCGCAGACGACGGTCTGCCCCGCGTCGAGATTCGCAGCGGCCTGGCGGCACATGTCTTCGTCCTTCTCGATGTAGATGCCGCGAGTTTGGTACTTCTGCGTCACGGAGTACACGGGATCCTCCGTTACCCCGTCGTACGCTCCGATGTTCAGAAAGCGGTAGGCAGGAGCGTGTCGCCCACTGTCGTCCGCCACAATCCGCTCGAAGTGCTCGAGGTAGTCGGTCGTAGACAGATTCTCCACATCGCAGTCGGTTACGCCAACCAAGGAGCGCTGCCGGTGCCTCGTCAGCTGTTCGCGCAAGTTATAGAGGGCGACGTCGAGAAAGAAAACAACTTGTCGACTAAACAAATACCGCCCTCGAGGAGCCGTTACCTCGAGGAAGACAAAGCAAGGACAGCTGATGTCCCAAGCTGCCTGCGTCCTAGTTCTACGAGACCCACGACTTTGACCGAAGTAAGTAAGTACGTTGCGCATTTCACTTTTGTATAGAGGTACGAACACGATCACCACGAGCACGACGACGTGGACGTTGATTGTGTTGAAGATGCTTAAGTATGTTGGTGATGTTTTTCGTGCCTATATTGAATTTTGCTCATCGATGATCTATGCTCCTCGCCGTCGCCGCCCCTCGCTCCAATACGACAATCCTCTCTTCCTAGCATTCGCCTTCGGTTGCCAACTGCAGGTCAATCGCGGACTGGACTTCGTCGACCGTCTCGCCGTCATTCAGGTTCGGAAAAAGGCTCAGCACCCGTTCCCCCCGCTCCGGGTTCCACGACTCGTACCGAAGGGGGTTGATCCAGCCCCGGAAAGAAGTCGCCGCAATAAGATGGAAATGGAGACAAACACAAAGTAGATGACAGGAAAAGGTGGCAGGAGCTGCAGCAGCCCCTGTATTTGCATTACCAGGCGAGCGCCGGCGCCACGATTTCGCAGCAGGAGATCTTGGTTGCATCACTTCGCTGTTTCTCGACTACCAGACCCGGACCTGTCCTCTTCTTGTGCTGTCGCTGCACGTGCTTCCGTCCTGCTGTGGGCCCGCTTCAGCGCGCAGAGGTTCAAGTTCAAATCGACCCAGCAGTAAGAGCACCGGCGCTCTCATCATCGATGGTTCCTCTTCATCTGCGAAAAACTTTCGTCGCCGAGCCCGAGCGTCAATACCGGTCATCCACATCCTCGCTTCTGCAAACAAGGACTCGTATTAACATTCATTCGTAATTTACAACAGGTCGAGCTCGAGGGCACTACCGGGCAGCGACCAAAATTTCACTTCTGACATCGACATGGTAAGCTGAACATCGACATGGTCCTGTAAACTTGGAATCAACAACCTGGCGAAGTTGATATCAGTTCTTCCCGTCGCATCGGGGTATGAATGTTTCTTTTGCGGCTCGCAGTCGTGTACTTCCTGCGAAAAAGGCTCGAACAGATGTGAAAAGCGGATCCAGAGAGTTTCCATCTTTCTCAGGTAGCGAATGAGGTCCGCACACAACGGCTTAGCGCAACGTGGTCGTGATCCTCCCACCGTAGATACAAACAGCCTCATCTTCTCCGTTCCCGGTCCCTTTCTCTTTCGCCTCCGTCGTGGTCCGACCTTCGCTCGCGCCGCCGTTTTCGCGACGGTTCGCGTTCTTCATCTTCGTGCTCATCTGCTTCCGCTGCGTCCTCAATTGCCTCCTCCCGCATTTCATCCAGTTCTTCAACTCTATCATCTTCGGCGCCTTCTATTGCTCCGTAGCCGCGGCGGCGCTCGCGATCGCGGTTGCGGTCCTTCTCTCCTCGTCGTTCGCGGTCTCGTTCCCGTGGCCGCTCCTCACGTCGACGCGCCTGCTCAACTACAGCAGCCTCTTCGATTTCATCTTCGTCCACTTCGGCTTCGCCCGCACGCTGACCGCGATCCGCTCGCTCGGCGCGCTCCCTTTCCCGCTCCCGATCGCGATCTCCCCGGTTCTCGCGGTGGTCCCGCTCTCTTTCCCGGTCTCTGTCGGTCCGGTCGCGCTGCCGGTCCCCGGCACGCTCGCGGTCCCTCTCCCTCTCCTTCTCGCCCGCGCCGCGCTCACGATCTCTCGCATCCGAAGCAGCCGCGCCGGTGGTTTTTGCAGCGCGCTCCCTATCGCGCGTTTCTCTTTCGCCGCGCTCCCGCTCGCGGTCGCGGTCACCCGTCCCGCGCTCCCGCTCGCGGTTCCGATCGCCTCCCTCCTTCGCGTCGCCTGCGTCCTTCGCGCTTTCTGCTCGCTCCGCACGCCTGTCGCCGCGTCTATCCTTGTTTTCCCTTTCGACGACGCGCTCCCGGTCTCTTCCTCTTTCCTGGTCGCGCTCCC
>RXOD01005222.1:0-15262 GCA_005223375.1 Amoebophrya sp. AT5.2 | reverse complement strand
GGCAGCTGCACCGCCTCCAGGGCGGGGAGAGGTCCCCAGTAGCGGGCCTCCGCCGGCAGCACCTCCGAGCAGGTTTGGTTGCTGCAGCTGGGACGACTGCAGGAAGCCGGGAGTCGTGGTGCCGAAGTGTGCGTGGGTGCGGGGGAAACCACCTCCACCCGCCGCCACGGAGGCTTGCCCTGCGGCCAGCTGCAGCGGGACGACCGGGCGGAGCGGGGTGCCGGCAGGGACACCGGGCGTTCCGGGCCCAGCAGAACCACCAGGTTGTAAAGGTGTGCCGTGGCCGCTCTTCACAGCCTCCGCGTGGAAAAACGCTGGAGTCGAAAGAACGAAGCGACCCAACGACTTCATCATTTTGCCGCCCGAGGAGCCTTCTATCTCGCAAGCGACTTCGCAATGTGAAGAAAACCGTACTGGTTCGTTGTTGAGCCCTGTAGACGCAGTAGTCTGTTCTGTCAGTGTCATGCGAGGGATACTTCACACGCTGCGTTCAGCCCAACGTCAGACCTCTGGTCAAAAAAAAACCAGACACGTGCAGAATTTCCAACGAAGCGAACAACATGCAAAGTGAACAACATGAACATCATGCACTTGCACATGCAATCCCCTGCTACTAGGCTGCGTCCGACAGCCGCGCAACGTGCAATTGCAAGAACGTCTGGAGTTCGTTCTTTGAAGGTGAGCGAAAACTTCACGCGCATTCCCGCGCGTAGAACCTTTAGTATTTACGTTTACGGTCAGAGCGCCTATGTACGCGCTGCTCCGAGAAAATGGGGAAGTGCAGTCGTGGCACCATCTCCATCATCCAAGTCTGGGGTTCTGCGCATGAACGACTTGCCGATCGCTTTGAGAAACCGTTGCGCGTAGTGCGCGGGGTCAAGAATACTCGGCTGGAGCCCTTGTGGGTAGTTCGCGACTACTTTCGCGATGTGCTCCACTTGCTTATCCCACGTATATGGCCGCACGTAGTCGATCAGCCCCATCCGAATTTCCCGCGGAGTAGCATCGTTCGCCATCTTATCCGTGTCACCTGACCGCAGAGTACCCTTGGTCGTGCCGATGAGAAGCAACAGACTGTAGTCCATCAGTTGCATCTTGAGGAGGAAAAAGGTATCGTTCCACAGCGCGCACCGCAGGTAGTCCAAATCCGCGCCGGTGAGGCAGAGGGGCAGACCACGGGTCCACTCGCGGAAATTCTGGTCCCACAGCGTGCGCTGCCTGCGAAGACTTGCGCGGGCGAGGGAACTCTGCTGTCTCGGCCGATTGGGACTGCCGTCTACCAGCGCGTCAGCTCCCAGAGGGGTCGTGGTCTCTCCTTGGGCGTTGTCGGCTTTTCCAGCAGCCGAGGCGAATGCATTGGCACTCGCGATGTCTTCGGCACTTTCCGCGGCCGCTTCGCGCACAACGATCGACTTCGCAAGTGACACCGCCTTCGCCGCGGGGCTCCCTGCAGAAGAGCCGGTAACCTTGATAGCCGCAGCAACAGCGCCCGCGGCTAGTGGAACTTGCACAATCGACGGCGGGCGCACGACGGAAGCCGCAGAACCAAGTGCAGTACTAGCCGTTGCTTTCAACTTCGCCGCTGCGTCTTCGCCTCCCGTAGTTCCTAGTCCTACCTGAGAAGGCACCTCGGGCCCAACTACTTCGTCGTCTTCCTCGTCGTCCTGTCGGCGATTTTTCCCGACGCCTTTCAGATCGAAAGACAGCACGTTGGCGCCGCCCAACCGGTACTTCAAGTTTTTCAACACCATGAAGTTCCGCCGTACGCGTTTGGGATGCGACTGGTACACAGAGAAGACACCGTAGATCTGTGTCAGCAGCGACGGGAAGTATCGTCTTCCCTCGGCGCCAGCCCGAGCACTCGCCGACGGCGGGTTTTCGTGGACGACGTGGTCGCCGAACAGCGTCTTCGAGTAGTACCAGAGCAGGGAGTCGCCCTCTTTCTCCATCCATTTGATTTCTTGCTTGTTCATCTGTTTCAGCAGGTACTTCTGGTCTGCGGAGATCAGGAATGAGGCGCCGGACTTTCCGCCCGTGACTGTGAGCGGGTCGCACCGCGACAGCGACTTCGCGAACCGATAGTCGTTACCACACAGGAAGTGCCGCAACAGGTGGAAACTGTGTGCGTGGTAGAAAACCACTTCGAAGGAGTGCTTCTTCTCATTGTTCCACTCGATCTTAACCGGCGTTTCTTGGTACACATTCCGGCGCCGCTGCTCGGCCAGGGCTGCCACGCGGCGCCGAAACACGCGGCGACACTTCGACTCCCAGGCGGTTTCCTGGATCCTGGTGCTCTCGACGCAGATCGGGGCTTCGAAGCGGGCCGCGGCCCTTGCTCCACCTTCGTCCCGCGCCGGAAGCGGCAGGCTCTGCAAGGCCGGCGCCACCTCCGCCGTGGCAGATGTGAGCAGCGAGCCGTCGTCTTGTTCGATATCTTCGGGCGCCGCCAGGGGTGCATCTTCGAAACCAGTGCCGTACCCGAACGCGACTTCTTTTCTCCGAGAACCATCGGCGCGACCTGCGGCCGCGGTCGATGGAGCACCGCTCGTCGCCTCCTGGCGCCCCGCACTCTCCGAAACATCGGAGGTTGCAGGAACGGACTCTGCACCTGAACGAAGATTCATTGCGGAGTTTCCGTCCCTTTCAGCCAGCACGCTAGTCCTCACGGAAAATGAATCTGGTACACGAGGACCTGACATATGCGTTTCTGTCGTCGATGTCCGAAGATCTTGCTCGTGCTCGAGCGTCGACCGCAGGGAGACCTCCGTGGTGCTCTTCGGCGTAACGGAGGACGTTGGCTCCGACGCTGCAAGAAGAGACCCGCCCGCCACCCCCCGGTAGGACGACCTCATTTGGTGTCCTCGCTTTCTCGCAGCGGCGAGCAATTGGTCTTCCGCGGTGGGCAGAAGCATGTTCACGCAACAGCGAAAGGGTGTCTTCTCCTCGAGCGGATCCCCGGCAAGCATCGGGCACTCCCACAAGGCTCCTGTCGCCACGCTTCCCTGGGAGGAAAGTTTCTCGTACAGCTTGCGACTGAGCAATGCAGTTGCCAGTACGCTACCCCAATCCTCTCGCTCGTACCGCGAACTCAGGTCGTCTAGTGTCGCGTCCGCCAAATCGGTGGCGAGGAGGTTCAGTCCGTTTGCAGCTACCATGATTGGGTCTGCTGGAAATGTAACGCGCGGAAGGGAAGTATTCGAAGACGGCAGAGGGGTAGTGGCGGGCTCCCGCTCGTCGTCAGCACTGCGCAGTTGCACGGACGGAGCGCCGGAGGTACCATGGTCAAGTTCTTTATGTGCAGCGGCTTCTGCGTCGTCCAAATCAACGGCTTCATTTTCGAACTTCGCCTCGCCATCGGGCGCGATCTCGGGCGCGCCTTCGCAGCCTGGAGAACCATCAAGTTGCTTGTCGTCCTCCACAACCTGAAGACTCGTGGTCTTCGAGACCGCTACATCCGCAGTTTCTGTCGCCTGCACTGTGATCGCCAAAATTTCGTCCCAGAGCGCGCTTGTGCGCTCCAGCAAGTCACCGCTAAGCCGTGCCGACGGTGCCGCGACGTTCCCGCCATCCCTGCTCATTTTCGCAACTGCGGATCGCCTTCTCAGTAGGCTGTTACTCGCCTGTCCCGGCACCTCTAATTGCGCGGCAGTGTGGTCGCGTGCGCGCTTGGCGGGATTCTCACCGCGGGTGAGGCTGTTAAGCGATCGGGAGCGCTGCATCGTGTTCGTTTGGCTCCTGCTTCTGGGCAGACGCACTTCGGTTCCGTCCATGGAAAGGCCTACGGCCGCTTCGCGGTTCGTGCCGTCTTCTGTCTGCCACCCACGCGCGAGGTCCTGCAGGCGAGAAACTTCGGTAGGACGCATCTTCCCCTTCTTGCTAGCAAGCACAGACTTCCATAGTTCTAGTGGAACACCGTGCTTTGCGTCCAGCGCCACCAGCTCCAGCAACGCTTTTCGGATGCGTTCCTCGTCTGCTGCTGATAGGGACAACAGCAGCCTAGGTGCCCTCATCATTTTCGCCCCGGGCTTCTCCTCGGAGGCCTTCACCTCGGCCGGAGACGCTTCTTCACCTGCTAGGCGCGTGCGCGGGTGCGCGTCGGTGCTGCTAGTACTTTTTGCACTCATGGTTTTTCTTAACCCGGGAGCCATGACCATCTTCGCAGCTGCCGCTTTTTTTTCAGACACAACTTTCTCCACCACCTCTGCTTTTGCCGCTGCCGCCGTTGTCCGGCTTTTCTCGTGCGCGTCTGCCACGGCTCGCGCCGCTTTCCGTTTCTTTTCTTCGGCTGTCTCTGCTTCACTTGAGAGGAAACTGACGGCGCTGCGCACGAGCGAAAACGAATCTGCTGCTTCAGCTTCAAAACGCACCAGCACACGCTGTCGCGCGAAACAAAAAGCGTGACTCTTGAAGGGCGTGTGCGGGCAGCGATCGGCGTGTTTGACTCTACCAAAGTCCCACGCCGAATCCCCTCGCGGCGTCACATCTGTAGCAGCCCCGGGCCAACCAGCAGCCGAGCCACGTGGATAGTCTCCCGCTGCACGACTACCCCCGGCTTCGCTCCTGCCCGTCGCGTCGTCCGAGCCGCGTCGGCTTCCAGAAACCGCTGCTGCCCCAGAAGCAGGTGCGGCAGGGGTAGTAGACAGACCCCCCGAGCCCGCTGCTTTCGTCCGCAACTTACTTGCTCCTCCCTTGTTCCGCAAGTCGCCCTCTGCAGCTCCTCCCACTCTGCTGGCTGTGTCCTCCGCCAACAGAAAGAAGTTGAGCATGCTCGCGATCGGAATTCGTGCCGACTGCTGGCTCAAGTAATGCTTTGGCGACACCACCTGCTTGCACATACGACAGTAGCGCCACGCGATGATATCCGTATGAGCGTTGACCATGCCAGACTCGACGTCTTCTGACAAGGCGACGCCACCCTGGTCCGCGCTGTACTCTTGTGCCGAGATACAGACGCGCGCGCCGCCGTGTTGCACCACTAGCGTCCGTCGGAAACTGGGTCGCCACTCCCCGGAACGAGCGCCAGAACCAGTTGTGCGAGACGCGCTGGGGAACAACTTGCGCGCCTGGTCGACCACCTTCCGGTCGGGGGGCACTGCGTGCGCCGCAGCTGCAGCGCTCGGCGTGTAGTCGTCCACGTCGCGATCGAGGTCCAGGTCGTTCGTTACCGAAGGCAGCATCTTACCATCTGCTGGTGGGCCGCGTTCCTGCCTCTGACCGGCGCTATCGAGTTGCGCATTCAAGGGGCTGAAAACCTCGAGCATCAACCACTCGCCGAGGGTCAAGTCAAAGAATCCGCCGTGGGTAGGTGGCGCGTACATAGCTGGGCGCGGAGTTCTTGACTCAGATTCTTCGTGCGAGGCGTGCGCCGGCGGTGTGGTTCTTGTCCGGACAGTTTCCTGACCGTCCGTTTCCGTTGCGTGACGCCCGTTTCTTCCGGGACCCACTGCCTCTGCTTCTGCGCCAGCTGTTGAAATGCGACTTTCTGGCGGCAACCGGCGGAAGCGCCGCTCGACGAAATCCGTGTGCGCTGAGATGCACGGCGCGGAAAATTCGTAACTGCCACGAAGACGCGGCTTCTTTCGCTCTACTTCATCTTGCTGGAGCGCAGCTCGCGGCCGGAGGCTTCTGCCGTCAACCAAAGTCCGCGGCGGCTTCCGCGGCTCAAACGTCAAGTCGGTTGCATAGGTCGACAAAACACTGAAACAGACGTCACCGTCCAGCCCGGCACTGTCTTCCGGGTTGATGAGGAAAATCGCGACGGGCAGCCGCTGCGACGATGCGAAGTCGAACGCAAATTCCGGCGCCGCTAGTTGCTGCGGAGAAGCGAGCGGCCGCAAGCGTCTCGCGATCTGCCCCGCATTGTGCGCGTCAAAGCGCGCCGAGGCCAGGCAAGCGAGAAAGGCCAGGGCCGCGTGGTCGGAGACAGGTGTCTGGCGGGCCGACTCTACTGCGACAAAAAATTTGCTCTCTAAGGATGTAGCACCAGCTCCTCGTCGCGTCGCGGGGCCCGGCGAGTGGCCGTTCTTTCCGGACGTCTGCAAGCCATGTTCCGACTCTGCTGTCCGGGTCGGCAAGCTGGTTTCCGGATCCCCACTTTTCGATGATGATCGGCTGAGACCAGCGTCGGAGGACACTTGCGCTTCGACACTTTCCGGCCCACCATCTTCCTCCTCGGCACCGTTAGAAGCGAGGTGTCCCGCTGAAGGGGCTGCTAGAGCCAGCCCGGGTCTCAAACTTCCGGTGAGGATCTCGTCGTTGCGAAGCTGCTCATAAAGGTACAGGCCCTCCACGTGTAGAGCGTGTGCAAAGCGTATCGCCCACTGCAAAACCTCTTTCACCACGGGCAGCTCCTCCGCGCGATCGTGCGTCAAGTAGATTGTGATGCCGCGACAGGGCTGCGCGCCGCTGGTGTCAAAAACGCACAGTGTGGACCGAAGTGCCGTCGAAGCTGCTGCACCAGAACCGGCTCGCTCGTACTGCCGAGCCCTCTGGTCTTTGCGTCGCTGGCGACGGGCACGCCTTCCCTCGAACGGGTTGAGCGGCATGTCGTCGTCCAACGGCACGAGGCTTCCGTAGAACAGCGCCTGCACCGCTGCGCCGACGTCTACGCACCCACCCTCCTCTACGTTCGGAGTATCCTCGTTGTGTGACATCATATCCTCTTCTGCACTATCTTCCGAGGACAGGTCTTCGTCGTTAATGTGGTCCGCCTCCTTCTTCTCGCTCCGACCGTCTGCCGGTTCGTCCACCTTGCGGGTGTCAGAACAAACGAGATCGCCAACGACCTCGACGCTTCTGAAATCACGCAGCGTGCCCAGCAGCTGCGCCGCGCTCCCGCGGCAGAGTTCCGAATACGCGGTTGCTGCCGGGAGAATGGGGGCGCCTGTGATCCGGCTGAGGAACTGGAGGCTTCTGCTGGTGACGTCCTTGAGAAAAACGACCTGTGCGTGCGAGAGAATCTCCTCGACTTCGCGCGCGACGAGTCCTCCGGTTTCGCACACAACGATGTCAGGCCGGTACTCCAAAATTTTGTTCGCAAAAGTTAGGAAGTGCTCCTCTCGCTGGGTGCGCAGCACGTCCAGGGAAATCAGCAGATCCTTTTGAAAGTCGAGCGCTCCGTGACCCAGGAGCATGATCCGCCTCTGGGTTGGCTCAGCAGTCGTGCCCCCTCCGACTGGCGACCGGATGGACGACGAAAATCTGCTCCCTCCTCCTGCTGCGGCGTCGTGGTCTCCCGCCGGCGATCGGTTCCGCGCGGTCTCCGACGCAGTTGCGAGAACGTCCTCGCCCCGGGCGCCAGGTGCTCCGAAGAACCGCAACCCCGCGTCAAAACTCGAAGGGGGGGGCGCCTCTGGCTCTACCGGTAGTTGTGCAGGACCTGCGCGGGCGCCGCCCCTGCCCTTCAGCGAAGCCGGTGCGGGGCCGCCACCGCCAGCGCTGTCACCACCCGCAGAAGCCGATGGCCACGGCGCCCTCACGTTGTGCGTCATTGCATACCCCTCCAGCACTACGGAGTCGCGCACGTGGCTCAGCTGTTCGCGGGCCTTGCACTGCTTGACCTTAACGTACTGCAAAATGTCGTTCCCTCGCACGCAGCTATCCCGCAGCCGCTCCTCGCGCAGGTTCGCAAGCGGCAGCGAGTTTCCGAAGCACTGCCCGCCCACACAGTCCGCGCCCACGATCACATTCGTCCGGCTATTCATCGGCGCCGCGTTCGCGTTCGGTTCCCCTCCGACGCCAGTGCCAGCGCTCGTCCGTCGGGCGCTGACGCTGCTCGCTATTGGGGGAGGCGGAAACCACAGCCGTTTCAGGTCGCTCGCCAGCGCCGGCGCCATGGCTACCCTCGCGACGACGACTTCGGCGAGCTGGCACAGAACGTATACGAGCTCCGCGTCGTAGTGCTTCCCAGCGCACGGGCCCGCTCCCAGCTTCAGCAATCCCCGGGTGCGGCAGTTGTGGAAAACGCCGTGGATCAGCTGTGCCACTGCCCTCTCTCCATAGGCCGACGACAGGTAGTGGCTTCGCTGCTGCGCCGCTGGACCATCGCTCGCGGACGCACCGCTCGAAGCACTGGGGCCGAACAGCTGGTTGCCGCCTCTCGCCGTGAAACCGCTACCTCCCCCGAAAATCTGTCGCGGGTGGTGTCCTGCAGAACTTGGCGCGCCGCTCCCAGGGGGCCCGCCGACCCCCTGGCCATCACCGGCGGATGGGGATGCGCCGCCCGGCTCCCCGGCTCCTGGTCGCGCCGCGCCCCCAATGCCGCCCCGGCCCGGCACCGGCCCCACCAACTGCAACCGACAGTAGTCGCAGACGCGCGAACTTTCCTCCTCGCGCCGGAGGTTCTGCACCCGATGCTCCGTGCATTTGCCGCAAAAAATATTACCGCAAGAACGGCAGTGGTGCTTTCGGACGAAGAAGGAAAACCGCACCCCACACCGAAAACAGTAAACGCTCTTGTCGTCGGGGACCCAGACGGGGTCGTCGCGCTGCCGACTACTGTACTCACCCGCAGTCGCCAACATCTTACTTTCTTCTGGTGATGGGAGGATGTGGCGAGACGGGATGCGCTTCCGCGACGGTAGCGGTTATACAAGTTCACATCCAATCCGAGACCACGAGCCACCCGTGCGCCCCTACAGATGAGCTTACGGCACGCCGAGATCGAGAAGAAGGCGGACCAAGAAAGAAATGGGAACAACAAGTCAGTGCCCGCATGAAAAGACACATAATTACAGTGGTCAAGAACATTTATCCGTCAGGCGAAAGCACCGAAATGCGCAACCACCGCTCGGAGCAGTTCGTGCACGGGGCTTTTTTTTGGATACTCTTTGCCTTTCAACAAGAAGAAAGAGGAACTGACACTGAAGTCTTCGGAGCTTCGACACGCATTCTTTGTGTCTCTGTATCAAAGGATCTGTCTTCTGCGCCACTAGGCCCGTGTCCTGCTTACCGCCTGTAGAAAGCACGATACTTCGTTCCACTGCAGGTATCCAGATGCGACTTGCTTGTTACTCTCGTACTTTACGATGGATTCATCTGAATGCCTAATCACAATATCTAAAGCTGGTTTCTACTTTCTTATGTTCATCCCCTTCCCCGCTGTGCCTGTTTATTACTCGCTCATCATGATAGCTAGGTTAACCTGTGTTTTTCTTTTTTGCATTCTGCTCGAGTGTTAATTTTGATGTTGAAACTCTTCATTGGAAAAAGTCTAAGTTGTCTGTTCACAGTGATATACTATCCTACCTTCACTTGTTTCTTGTACCCAGATTCGGTTAAGCAAACTCTGCATGTGAGGCGGTGTAGTCTCTACTCTGATGGTAATTTCGAATGCAAATCCCTTCGATGATTCACTTTGGAGAGGACCACAGAGAGCTGCGTGGAGTGCATCGAAAACTAGTGGCTTAAACGCACTACCTAGTGGCTTAACGATTAGGCCGCGTCACCGACTGCTTTTTCTTCGGTGGTAGCGGTAAAGAGCTTTTCGCGGCAGGAGTCTGCCGAATGGGAATTTGTGCTCGTCATACTCACGGCGCTAATCTTCTTCAGGCCTGGCGTAAGAGGCAATGACGGCGCCTTGTCCGAGATTTGGTGCTCGAAGATGTTCTGTTAAGTTTGGGTTTGGATTCAATTGATAATTTACGATTACGACTGTATTTTCAGGCGAGCTAGCGCACCAGACATCGACCAATTTGTTTTGCCCAGCACGTCCCAACATACGATCTTTCAAAAGAAAGTCTGGTCACGGCTGCAAGAAGAAAATATATACCGTGGTCTCTGGCATTCTTGTGGCGCTGTAGATTCTGGGTGTCTTCCAGAAGTTTTTGAGTTGGTGCCAGGCAGAGGTCTTTTCGCGGTTGCCCATGGTGAAGGAGTCATAGAAATTGAGGACCATGAAGACCTGTCGTTTCAGATCCCTCAGATCCACGGCTTGTTGCTCGTCCAGCTTCTCCTTGGCGCGGCGCTTCTTGTCCTTGCTCACGTCGTAGTGCAAGACGTATTCGTACCACAACGACATCGCGGCCTCGTAGCGCTGCATCGAGTACCAGAAGTAGAACAGCGCAGCACCTGGTGAACACACAAAAACATTTGAAGAGCAGATTGCAACTAGAGACACCGAGACGGACTACACGACCACTGAATGTTTTTTTTTTTTTAAATCAGATGACATTCAGAGCATCGGACCAGAAGTGAGAACCTACTAATATAACACAAGTTGTATCGGTACCCATCACGGCCAGCCCGAAGGGCGCGAGTCCCGAACGGTGTTCGTCTTCGTACCGGGAACGCTCGACCAGGCGCACCATTCCGCTCGCCAGCATCGGGTGCACCGGCGCCAGGTCCACGAACACGAACAGCGCTCCGAGCAACATGAAAACGCAGCCCACGACCATGCCCTTGCGCGGATTGTGGAACAGGCCCTGGAAGTCCACGCCCGCGACATCCGACTCTTCGAAGCGCACGATCTCCACGTCGTGCGGAAGGGTGCGCGACGGCTCGTAGCCGCAGGCCTCCTCCTGAGTGACCGCCTTAATCATGTCGTCTGGCATACCCATCTCCAGCGACCGCCGTCGGCACCGCGCCTGCTTCGCGGCCGTCTTCGTGCGGAGGATGCAGCAGTCGCGAATCTCGGTCGGCCAGAAGTACATCAGCCGGGTCTCGTAAATGGGCAGCGCACGCACGTGGGCCACGTTCGCACTCGCGGCAAAATTCAGGTCCTCCTCCGCAACACCGGTGGCCTGAAGGAATTTCTCTATTGGACATGGCGATTGTGAAACCAATCTACCGCGGGCGCGGAGCGCTGTTGATCAACCGAAGAAATAGTGACAAGATTGTACGCCCACGATCCTCCTCTGCGCGGAGGACACTGACCTATTCTAGATCGCGTCTGCATAAAAAAATCGATCTGCTTCTTCCACTGCAGCACAAAAATCGCTTTATTCTTACCACGCTCGACACGCTCGCGCGTCGGTTTCGCTTCATCTTGTTCGTGGACATGGATCGCGACCCGGATCCCTGGGCGATCGAGATGGCTTTTTGCACATCTTCCGACAGAAGATCGTCCTTGCACAAATCTGCGTAGGCCTCGGGGTCGCGCCTCTT
This sequence comes from Amoebophrya sp. AT5.2, assembly GCA_005223375.1. Taxonomy (NCBI): domain Eukaryota; class Dinophyceae; order Syndiniales; family Amoebophryaceae; genus Amoebophrya; species Amoebophrya sp. AT5.2. The sequence continues at coordinate 4,159 of RXOD01005222.1, read as the reverse complement.
CAGCTCCTGCTCCCGCTCGTGAATCTCAAACGCCAGATCCTCCACATCGCCCTCCGGGTGCTCCATCATCGAGACGGGTGCTTCGCACACGTGCCCGTAAATCGGGTCAACTGCCGCCAGTCCCTTCGAGTGGTCGATGATGCCCGAAACCACAGCCTCGTGCTGCTCCTCGTTGCGCAGCGGAAACCTGTTCGTTTTGTTCTGGTGGACTTGCCAGAGGACATTTCCCACTTCTTGTGCCGCGATTTAGTTGTAGTATACTTTTCAACATCTTCTGTTCTCATACTTAGAAGCTCCTCCTGCCAGCATCTCGATCGATTTCGATCCTACTTTGGCTTAGTACCAGAGCATTGCGATTACGGCGCCGGTGAGGAAGATGGCCGGCACGTAGCTCGCGCACCACATCATGACGGTCAGGACCGCCTGCGGCTGGCACTTTCCGTTGGGGCAGTTCACCACGTTCCCGTCCGCGTCTTTGTTCAGGGTGGGGTCGTACCCGAATTCTTGTAGTAGTACGAAGGGGATGAACTGGGCCGGCAGCTCCAGGAACTTGGGCTATGCAACGGAACCTTGTCCCTGTCCCCACTTTTCCTCAATTTGGGTGAGAGCCCACGGACTCATAGGGGGGGACAGATAAAGACTCGAACATTTGGACAGGACGCGTTTTGGGGACATGTTGTGTAGGCCTATTTGGCTTGACTAGTTTCTGCGACATGTTGTGTAGGCCAAGCCGCTTGCGGAGCGTTCTCGCTCCAGACTCGAAAGCAGACTTAAAGACAGACTCAAAGAGTCCGCGAAAACTGAAGCAATACGGGGACAGAGACAAGTTTCCGTTGCATATGGGCACGAACTCCTTCATCATGGTAAACTGCGCCTCGCGCCGCTGGCCGGACAGGAACTGGTCGTACTCAATCACCTCGTTCTGCACCGAGTTGAACATGCACAGAGTGCCGTGGAGAAAGCCCCAGATCGCCCCCTCCATCATCAGTGTCTTCAGCGGGGCGCCGTAGGTGTAGAACATGGGCTTGATCAGCCAGACGGCCACGTACAGAACCGACCCGATCCAGAACGCGCGGAACTTCCCCAGCTTCCGCATCAAAAAGCGCCAGAACGGCAAGGAGAGCATCGACATGATGATCATGATTGCGAACACAGTCGAGAACCCCTTCTCGGACTCATAGTTGTCCTCCCCAACCACCCAGGTAAACACGTAGGGGAGCACCGCGTAGGGAAACTTGACACCCGCGGCCTCCACGCACTCCGCGACCAAGAGGATACGAAACGGCTCGTTCAAAGCGGTGGAGATAAAACTCGGAATCACGTCCGTAGTACAAAACTCATGAGCCTTCGTGCGCCGCCGGCAACAATTGAGACCTGTTCATTGTTCTGTTGCGATGCGATGCGCTGCGATTGCTAAATAAAAGTCCATCCGCTTACTTTCCGATGAATCAAAGCGCTCTTTCTTACCCTTAGCCTTGTTCTCGTTCTTTTTCTGCTTGGACTCCGCGTCCCCTTGGAAAGCGTTCGCGGTCGCGGCAGCCACGGCCTCTTTTGCCTGTGACGAGAGACCCCCCTGCTCCGTCTTCGCCTGTGTACTTAACGCGGCCGCCCCCGCGTCCTTCTTGACCGCGGCCTTCTTCGCACCTTCGATGGGGTTGCCCAACTCGTCCAGCTGGTCTTTCGGCACCCAGTCGCTCTGCCCCAGAAAAAGCTCCTTCAGCTCCAGCAACAGCAGCCGCACGTTCGTCGCCACACTCTCGTCCGAAAACAGCCCGCCCGTGTTCACGTTCTCCAAGTACTTCTCGCTCAGTCGGTAGTCGCGCTCCGGCACGCACTTCATCAGAAAATGCAGCGGCAAACAGAAAAACAGCAGCGCAAACAACACCGTGTTGAAGCCGAGGGAGAGGCACCCGTCGTCGGCAGTGCCGCCGCAATCGGGACCCCACTTCGCGGTGACAAACATAACCGCCACGAGGGCAAAGAACTGTTGTGATTGTGAAGACAGTTGAAATTTGAAAGCACGGCATCGGCCTATAGGGGCCGCGGAGCAGCGTCGCTGTCCTGGTCAGCTCGGGGAGGGCCGACAACTTCGCGTAAGCCGAGAGCACCTGACCGCAAAGGTTCGAACTGAGTCATATCGGTACATATAACTAGGTTCGAAGTACACTGCGGATGGCGTAGACGATGGTCCACAATCGGGTTCGCTCGTGGTAATTCGGCGTGAGCTCATTGCCAAAAGCCTCCAGCGGCATCAGGGTCATCGTGTCCGCAATCTTGGTTAAAATGTGGAAGAACCCGAACCAGAAGCTCGTCACCACACTTCCCGCGTCCGGTGGCATGTACCCCAGCCAAAACACCAGCGGCACGAACCTGGCGACGGTGTCCGTCGTGAAAGAATCAATGAGTCATTTTTGACGCGAAGGTGGGAAACAAGACCTAGACTCAGGGCAAAAAGGGCCAGTGTACCATATGGCTGAGGATCATGATCATCGATGCTGGCCCTAAAACATAGTACTACTACAAAAACAATACATACTCGCTACTAAAACCAATGGACCGACGTGGTTCGTAGTTCGACGTACCACATCGAGATCTTGAAGAAGGGCTTTCGGCGGCCCTGGCGCGAGACCCAGTTGTCCGTGATCCGGGCGAACCAGGGGTCTGTAAACGCGTCGATAAGCACTCCCAGCACGAGGAACATGGCCATCATTCCGATGTTCGCTTTCGGGTAGTCATCGGTGTAGAACTTCTTCATCACTGCCGACTTCGCAAACCGGAGCCCCGTGAAGCCTCCCATAGCGATCGCGTACAGCAGCAGGGACTTCAGCGGCAGCTTTCCCTGCGTTTTCTTCGTTTGCTCCGCCGCGATCTCGGAGCCCTTCTGCGTCGTGCGCCGGCGCAGCATCTCCTGCCGAATGCCATCGTCCGCCTCGTCCCCGTCACCGGACTGGGAGGAGCCCTGCGGCTTTATCCGCCGCTTGGCCCCGGAATTTTTCGACTTCACCGAGGACTGTTCGTGCCCGATCATCTGGTGCACATTCTCCTCGACGCTCCAAATGGCGGCGGGGTACAAGTCCGCGTCCAGTATTCCGGCCAGATTCATGCGCGAGCCCAAGTTGAACAGTTTCATCTTGCGAGCCATAAGGGCGCCCTTGGAGAGCACGAGACCCTTATCGGCCTCCTCCTCCTTCTTGCCGTGCTTAGACCCGGAGGCCTTGTTCCCGGCACCCCTGTTCATCTTATGGCCGCTCGACATCGTATGTTACCTCGATGCCCGCCCGGTCACCTGATCAGCGACCAAATCCAAGCCACAACCTCCGACTCACACTCAAGCTCCGACAGCTTGAAATGAACGCCCGAAGCGAACAGATTCTCGATAAGAGCCAGCTGCACCAAAATAGTCGAACGAAACTTCTAAACTTTGAAAGATCTACGACAAATTGAAAAATTGTTGCCTTGTTCGAAATGAATCTGGGTGTGAGGTGGTTGTAGTCGTGGTGTTACATGGGGAGACAGACGAAGCTGGGAAAACGTTTTGACGTGAAGAAGTGACATGCTGCACCACAATTTCCGTCGTCCTCGACAGCGTCCTGCAACCACCCAGCACGGCGCGTCTACACACTTCATTTTCTGGTAGCGAAAAAAAAAATCACGCCCAGATGGGACCAGGAAAAAAAGCAACGGTCAGAAGAACGGGCTTCGACCTGACACACGACGTGTACTCTGAGAACTAAGCGAAAAAAAAAACTCGAGGAAAGAACGCGAACAGAGGTTCTAGGTGTGCAACGGCGCGCTTCGCTCCTTTTCTCCCGACACGAATCATGTAAAATTGTACTACCGTCTACTTCGCAAAAACAAAATTTGCAACGGTTTGCCCACTCCTCTTAAAGGGGATTTTATCACATCTTCCTTTCGATCCCCCAACTTTAACCGGCGAATTAATTACGTCCCAACCGGGACGCTGCCACCGAAATGCCCCCAACCAACGGCGTCACGACCACGATCAGCAGACGACTCTGAAGATCTGCACGGATCTCTCTGACTCTTCACGAAAGTGGATCGCTGCACGTCGAAAGAAATTTATCCTGACCCATCGCGTCTAATTATATTGCCACCCATCACGCGTGCTCGTATCATATTTAGCAAAGATGGAAAGAAA
>RXOD01005221.1:0-15264 GCA_005223375.1 Amoebophrya sp. AT5.2 | reverse complement strand
GGGGGGGAAGCAGGGGCAGCAGCGTGATGGGACCATGGGACCGAACCGCACTCACCGCCATTCAACCTGTGGGGAGTGTGTGTTTTTATTCACCCGTGTGCACCCATGCGGTATTTTCTTTCTTCCTCCGTTTCCTTCTTTGTCTTTCGTGCCTTCTTTCGTTTTCACCTGGATTGGATGCGCCTGGCTGCGATGGGAGTGGGTTGATAGCTTGACGCTAGACGCAATCGGCTGGCGTTGTCTATAGGTCTTTCGGAAGTTGTTTAATTTCGATCGTCAAAGAATTTGCGGCAGGCCGTCGGCCTTCATCATGTTGGTCGGACGGTTGAACCACTAGCGTGGTCGTCTGTTTTTCCGTTAAGTCGGGCACCAGTGCGCTTCTGGTTGAAGTATCTGGCTGGCGCCTTTGGGTTTCTAGATTCGAAGCCTATTTGGCTGCTCCTTGGTTATCTCCGTGGAGATCTAGGGTCGCCCTCAGCTTGTGCGTGTACCTTAGTAATAGTAACAAGCCCGAAGCCAAAACCTCAGCGAGGACGTGCCTCAAGTACGTCGCCGATATTCGTGCTTCCTTTGCCGTTCTTGCCTTTGCGTTTGTTGCGGTCCCCCTGCTGTGTTGTTCTGGTCGCCGTCTCCGTCTCCCTTGGTGCTAGTGTGCATGGGCTCTGGGCTGAGATCGTGGCCGCCCGAGAATCTCAATCCCGGGCGGAGCTAGTCGGCGTGACGTGCCTCGCCAGAGTTTTGCAGTTCTCAGCTTGTGGCTCGTAATCCGTTCCGATGTATATTGCTGCCTCTCAGTCTGTTCGTAAGGTGTGAAATTTTAAAACCACCGCGCGGCTGTCAGTTCGTAAGCCCCTGCAACCTCTCAGGCTTTCAATGCTGTCCGTTCGTTGCGTGTGTATATTCATGACTTGCAGCCAGTTCGCACCCCCTCCAAAACTATAAAGCTTTCCAATTCGTCAGCCTGTTCCTTCCTTTTTCTTTCTTTTCTCACCTCGTTGCTCGCTTTGTTTCTTATCTTGTTCGTAGCCCGTAGCCCGTAGTATTCTATTTCTCCTTTTCGTTTTTTAGTTTGTCAGCTCGTTTTTGTAAATTGTAAAAACCGCCAGACCATCCCACTATAATTTTGCAACGTGATCGTGATACTACTAGCGAACGAATGCAATTGATTTTGTTACTCCAGCTTTCTTTGGACGTTCGATCGAGTGGAATGGAGCACGGTTATGAAAAATCTGGCGGTGGTTGGCTTGCAATCGGTGGTGTTGCGTTATCGCAACCAGCTCCAGAACCTCGATTTACCGGCGCTCCAATACATCGCGAAATTTGTTGACCGCAACGAAGGCTTCCCCACGACCCTGACACAAGCGGGGAAAACAGCCAGCACTGGCAGTGCCGTGGGAAGCAAAAGCGGAGGTACTTATGCAATACGAAAAGGCGCTGTGAGATAAGTATCTTCATCGCGATCACGGTTACAAAGGCGGATGAGTAGCCCTACCCTGCTGGCGCGGCCTCGCACAGACAGCTACCCCGCAAATATCCACCACACCGATCAGGGGGCCGTCTTCTCGTCGGCGGTCGATCAGGGTCGTTGTCCGCTCGATCGTTTTACGACGACTCAACGATATCGCGCCGCAGCCGCCGTGCAACGCCGAAGAAAAAAGCGTCTGCGCGACCGTTGCTCTCGGCACGGCCCGTGCTCGGCGGAGAGACGAAGCGAAAGCCAAAAGCGACCCGTCCATTCGGGGCGGCGAGCGTATGGAACACCTTCGGTCCACCATCGCGAGTAAAGACAAGGTGCATATTGAAATTCCAGTTGATGCTCTGCTCCTCTACAACTCGCTCTCTCTCTCTCTTGAGAACTAAATTAAATTTTGATCTCCCTAAAAAAAGTCATTGCTCATTTCCCAGGTCTGGCCTGTCATCTTCTACGTTCACGCCGATGAGCATGACTACTACCGTCGGACGCCCGCCGCGGCCACCAAACCCCGCCACGGGCACCGCGTCTTCGAGTACAACTTCAACTACCCGTGCACGGCGCGCGCCACTCAGTGCGCGTGTAGTTCCCGGCGGAAGAGGACACCCACGATCCTGTGGGCGGGGTGCGGCCGCAACTTCTACCGACCAGAGTTGGATGAATGCTGCTTACACCGCTACTTATCTGGATGCGCTCGCCACCGCCCGCGGAAAGCTCTCGCCAGCGACAGGTGCAGGCACCTCGCTGAAGCTGAACCATCCATTTTCGCAATTCGACGCTGATTCCGGGAGCTCAAGCAGCGGTGCAGCTGCTCCAGCTGCCAGCAGAGCAGGCGGTCGCATCGCGGCAGCGGGACATCGTGGTGCTGAGCATGGTGCAGTAGGATCGCAGGCAGCTGCATTTGGCTTTGATCCCCCGCAGCGTCCGAGAACGGCGCCTAGTGGTGATCGGCGGCGAGGACCGCACGAGCCGTTCCGTTTGAAGGATTTTGCATCGCAGCCCATCGCGACCGTTATGTCCGAGGTGGAGTCGAACCTCCACGCGCTAGACGGAGTTGAGGCGGGCCTGGGATCATCTAGCGCCGAGACAGATACCGAAACCATGGCGGACAAGCTGCAAACGGTGATAAAGAAAGCCGAGAGAGTACGATGCAGTGGCTATTTAACATAAGCACCACTCGAAATACGGATCGGGATCGAATATAAAATTACTAGATTAGAAAATCCAAATGTCGCCATGGCCATGATTGCAAATCAACGGAAATCAAATCGTGTAGCCGTCACGCAACGGGTAAATTACGTCGCGATTCTCACCGCAACGACACAGGACGGCCTTTCACCTCGCAGCCGACAGCGCCCGCGTCCGCACGCTTTCACTGACGAAGATATCGGCTTTGGTATGGACGAACTTCAGGACGTCACCCTACGGACGCAGCTCTCTCCCCGACCAGCGTCCTCGCGTCCGAGTTCGGCCAAGCGGCTGCGCGACGTCATGTTCTCCGAAGACAGCGTAAAAGAGCTGCCGCTGGATCTGCTCCCCGGGAGAAGGGAGCGACGAACGCGGCACATCGCGGCGCAGAGCCACGACGCAGCGCACCAACGGGTGCGCGGTGCACGCGCATTCACCTACCACGTTTCGTAACCGCGCGGTCAAGTCCCTGTTCTTAAAAAAAAGCGACAATGGGTGGCATTGATGTTTTTGTTGAACAAAACTACTACGCGGTTCTTGACGCTTACGCTTAGTTACTCACCTCGCTCCTTGTCCTTCGTCATTTTCGATTCGTCAATCCGAGACCACGACAAGGCGGAGTTTATGACCACAACATGTTTGTAAAAAAATAAATCGAGGAGCTGCAGCTACAGGCATTTTCCACAGCCTGTATCTAGAGCTTCACCTCTTGGTTCTTGGACAAAGATGCTGCATTTTCGCGCGGAGAATCGAGTCGCGTTCAACATGGGATTCCGTCCACCTCGCCCGAAGAACAAGAAGCTCAGTCAGCGATATCAATGAGTCACATCATGAGCATGGATGCTCTTCCACGACATGCGCGGAAGAACCTGAGCGTCTTTAGATGAGCAAACGGTGTCGTGTTTCGATTTCGACCTCGACATAACTCTGTCTTCCATGCTTATACTAGCCCTCTGAGTAGAAGCAGCGCCGACCGATAAAGCTGCTATGCAGAGTGTCGTGGAGTTTCTGCGTCAACATGAATAGTGTCGTCGAGGAGAATCTGCGAGAAACGGGCACACAAAAAAAAGGACGAGCAAGAGGAATCATGTGAGTCCAAAACCAAATTATTGCAGCGCACTGTCACTGACGCGCACGGGCACGGGCACGACGCACAGGAGCTATTAATACTTGCTACGCTCCTACACCTACAGCGAGCTAAGTTGCAGTTTAGTTGTAGCTGCGGTCGCAGCGGCGAGTTCACCTTCACCGTGAACCTCCTGGTGCTGCGTAAGCATGGTCGACCAGTGGACCGCTCTGGAGATTCACGACCGCATTCGCGAGCAGCTGTACGGTGTGGATGCGCGATCGCTCCCGCAGCTGTCAGACGAAATCGAGGGGCTGCTCCACAATGTGCTGCCCTTCGACGAGATGCGTGTGCGTGATTTCACGGCCGAGCGGTACCCGGAATTCGTTCCCGAAGGCCTTCAACACGAGGCGACGGGGTCGGTGCAATCTGTCCCAAACAGTACAAAGCCGATCTTTCCCGAAGTTGCGAAGCGGTTGGACGGGACCGCGTTGCGATTCACGCCCGGGGGAATGGTGGACAAGCGGTGGGAGAACAATGGGCAAAGCACCAGGACCCAGCCGCAACCTCCACCACTACTGCAAGCAGCGGCTCCTGCGAGCTCGTCAAGAAGCGCTTCGCCCCGCAAGGTGTTTGATGAGACTGAGACATCGCCGGTTGCCGCGCGAACCACCGGCGGGACGTATTCTGCGCTCTCGCCACTGTACGGCCTACTGCAATCAGCGTCGCCGAAGAAAAGTAGTCCGCGAAACTTACAGCCGCCACCACCTCCGAACAACATGAAGATCAAACTGCACCCAACATTCTCATCTGCGACGGAACCTTCGACGGTGCTGGTATCGACGCCTGGCGGTGACATCGTAGGCGCCGGAGACGATGAGCACCCGACTTTCCTCAAGAGTGAAATTGCCGCTGGTGAGCCAGCGGTGCGCAGGAGATTGTCTGACAAAATTGAGGACCTCCTCGTCGAGAACGAGAACTACATGAGGGAAAAACAAACGGAGGAAGCCGGTCCGCGTCCTAGTACTGATGCTCTGGTCGGCGAATACAATCAGAAGTTGCAAAATCTGTGGTCCCAGGCCGGGGAGACGTACAACGCGAAGCGGGGTATATTTACTACCTCGAGAAACTGACTTGAGGCCGCGGAATAAATTCATTGAACTTGTTCCGTTCGCTGGTGATATGCCGCCTTACCTTGTTAAGAAGCAAGTTGAGTATACAGTTTTGTATTGCAGCTGCGGATAAGTTGGCGTGTCCATCCGGAATATCTGCAACCGAACTTATCGCCAGACCTGTTTTCACCGTCGCGGACGAGTCCGAGCCGCCGTGAGGGGTTCGACGAAGCGCGTGCAGTTTTGGAGAGCGAGCGTCCTTACGAGCGCATAAATCCGCGACTGCTCCCGGCCGCCGCGGGGCAGCGTCTTCTCGGCTTGGCGGACGGAGTAGATTTAGATTCGCACCATTCCCCAGCAGGGGCAAGAAATCGAAAGTCGCGACCTGGGGATAACGTGACCGTACTAGCGAGCCTTCTGGCCGACAGCGTGCGGAAATATCAACCGAATGACGGGAGCCTGATAGTCGACGCGGAAGCGATGTCTTTGCGTATCGCCGAAATCGAGGAGGAATCGCGGGCGCTTCAGAAGAGCATCCATGAACTTAACGAAAAGGTTGACGTTGAGGACATCGGCACTATGGATGGCGGTGGTGGCGCACAGAACCAGCAGCGGGACGCGGCGGCGGAGGTGGAATGAAAACAGGACCAGATGACAAAGCGGAATGTGCTCCTGACGCGGCGTCGCGCCAAGAAAGAATCGCGCGGCCGGGGCGCGGGCGCACTAAGCAGCGACTCGTGCTGGGTTCATCGCAGCCAGTTTCGGCATCCAGCTGGGGTGTCGGAAGGGATCGTGGTCGCGCTCCCGACTTCTGGGCGAGGACGAGCGGCGTTCGAAAAGGATTCTAATTTGGTTTTCGGGGGCTGCGAATCGTGCTAATTGTCAATATTTCAAGCTACTCCACCTCCACGGATCAGAAGCACGACGCAGGAGAAACTGCGAAGCGCGACGGTGGGCACAGGAAAGCTCCGCGCGTCGCTTAACGTGTCTGATATTAAACTTGAATAAAATCTAAATCCAGGGAGGCAAGACAGAGAACGGAGGCACTGATTTAGATGGCGAGGCGCTCCCGAGATGAGCTGCTGGAACCTGCAGACTGCTGCACAGAGTCAGCTTCATGTGGCTGCTGACAGGCACCAGGTTCCGAAGACAGTCCAACGAACCTATAGGGAAGGGTGAACACGCTGAGGGTCGGTTGATAATGCAAGGGAATTTTAGAGAACCGACTTCAATTCTATCTAGACGACTCCGTCGTTTTGAAAACCGTGGCGAAGAAGCAGAGGAGAGCACCAACACTCTGACTCTCGCTTTGAACAACTTGAAGCGATCACTGAGATCGTACTAAGCTCGTCTGTGAATGTGAAAGTTACAGAACAAACACTCCGTCGAAAAATGCAAGGATTCGGTTGCTACTCTCTTCTTCGTTCAATCCCGTTTCTATGCCGTCCATCGTGACGAAGTAGTACTCGATCCCTCGTGAATAAGCATGTTGATCCAGATCCATCGGTCCAACTCCAAGTCAAGATCCCTTCGTGAAAATCGTTTTCTGTGAGATCTAAATTGGACGTGGAAGCATTGCCGATCCTTCGTGACTGATCTATTGAGCCCAGAGCTCCGCCAATTTAGATACTTTTCATCAGAATCACCGCCCCACTAGCACTACGTAATCCGACGGCAACTACTTTCATTTTTCGTTTTGATCTATTTCACAGGGACCACTCGAGTGCTTTTGTAGCTCGTTTTAGGCAAGGGAAAGGACCTACACAAAATGGCTGACGCTCCTCTCTTCAAGCGCTTCGTCGAGCCGGGACGCCTGGTGCTGGTCCGCTACGGACCGCTGGAGGGCAAGGTGGCCACCATCGTCGACATGGTACTCATCATCTAACTCATCATCTAAATCTTTGCATTCCGACTTGATGCCGAAGCCGATGCTTCTGATGAAGCTGAAGCTACCCATGGCTCTTTCTCTCAAGAAATCCAACAGTGCACTATCGTACTACCGTCCTCCTGACCGTCTCACAATTCTACCGTATGTACTCCCCGCGTCATGGCTTCACGCATTTAGATTCGTCTACTGCAGCCCACCTCCCACCTGCATATCGTCCACATTGATGTCACTCTACTCTCGCACTTGAATTCCCCAACGATTTCCCAAATTCTTGCAGATTACCCTGAACAAGGTCATGATCGATGGCCCGACCACCGGCGTGAAGAGGCAGATGATCCCTCTGAAGTGGGTCTCCCTGACCGGCTTCAAGAGCAAGCTGGGTCGTGGCGCAAAGGAGAAGGCCCTGAAGAAGGCCCTCCAGGAGTCCTCGGCCGTCGCCAACTGGGAGAAGTCCTCCTGGGCCAAGAAGCAGGCCGCCAAGAAGGCCAAGGTACTAGCAGTGGGTCATTTAGTTATCCCAATCGAGCGACAGCGATATCATTTGTAGAAATGGTAGCAATCGTGAAATACAATGCAATCATATTCTTGTCCTTGTGTGATGAAGAGTCGATTTCGATTGTCGTGTTCGAGGAAGTGTCACTTGCTTTCCCCATGTCAACCTCAACTTCTACCTCCTCCATTTCTTGATTACAACAGGCTGCCCTGACCGACTTCGAGCGTTTCAAGCTCATGGTCGCCAAAAAGAAGGTCAACCAGGAGGTCAAAAAGTCCCTCAAGCCGAAGAAGAGCAAGAAGTAAGTCGAGCACCGGATCAGGACTCGGAAAAAGGCTGAGCGTTGTGAAAGTGGTGGGAGCTTGAAGACCTGGCTCCGGACTTCGGGACTTCGGTGGAAGGTCGAAGACGATTGGATGTCGAGCCAGTGACTCTTGTTTTTAACGTGGACATGACACAGTCGTGGTAGGTCAGACTTACCAACCCCTAAAGCGCAGTGCTCGAAAGTTAGTGGACTCCGGTCAGCGGGCTGGAGGCCTTGCATCTGCTGGTGCGACAAGAGGTGTTCATCGTGTCGGTACGTAGCGCTAGTGGAGGGTCGATCCACGACGAGCGAAACAGAGAGACGCAAAACTACTGCGGTTTGATGAGCGAGAGGAGCATAAAATCAAAAGCCCTACGCCAGCGAACGATATCAGATAGCGTGGTGCTACAGGGTTTCTCGCCATGGTGATGGACATGGAGGCCGCCACACTATTCAAACCTGGATCTGCGTAGAAAATATATCGTACATCGCGCACCAAAAAGTGTCATATGCAATATGATCTCTAGTTCAGATTGTTGGATTTGCGGTCTTTGGCGTCTGTGATGAAATCTATGATGTTTCTTGCGATGTGTCGGCGACTAATAGTATCAACTTGTGCACAGCCTGGATGATAGTCCAGACTTCTCCTCGCCAACGCTCGTTTTTCTATAAGAACCTGTTAACAATGTGAAGACTCAAAAATCGATTAGTCTTTCTGACGCGTCAATTAGCACCAGGGTTTAACAATAAGTAGATTTTCAAATTCGCACACATAATTTGCGCTCTTTGGCGTCTGTGATGAAATTTATGATGTTTCTTGCGATGTGTCGGCGACTAATAGTATCAACTTGTGCACAGCCTGGATGATAGTCCAGACTTCTCCTCGCCAACGCTCGTTTTTCTATAAGAACCTGTTAACCATGTGAAGACTCAAAAATCGATTAGTCTTTCTGACGCGCCAAAATACCTTTTCAAATTCGCACACGTAATTCGATCACGCACCAACACTGCCACTCGCAGCTGGAGTGTCATTCTGATCGATTCGATTGGGGCTCTAAGAGCATGTGCGTGCAGCATTTGATTTCCGGCCCTGTCGGCATCAGACAGCGCAGCCGAGAGAGGGTCCAAAACAGGACGAGTACGCTTTTTCTGTGCTATGGGCACCCTGCGCCTCGTTTTTCCTCCCGCTGTGTCTTCTAATGGGCGCATCGCGTGGCTTTCCGCGCGTGGTCAGACGCGGGCAACTAAGTACTTTGGCCGCCCCAGGTTGGGAGAAATCTAGTAGTTATGTGGGCATCCTCGTAGGGTCCGTCGGGTACCAGCACGACTGCCTCGGGGCACTCCTGTAAGGCGCCATGCGGACGGATCAGATGGTGAAGGTTTGGCCTCTGCCGGTGGTCCAGATGCGCTGATTGTTTGATTGACCGCGCACCAAGAACAAAGGCCATCTTTAGAAAGTAGTTTGACGTGTAAAAAAATAAAACATCACGAGTTTATTCGCCGAGATCATAGCTCAGTATCAGTTGGGAGTGCAGTGCGTAAAACAGTAGATCTTGAGGTCCTGTTTCGGCACTGTTTCAACATTCCCAACGGCACGGGGGTCTCGAAGCGTATCAGCACTGCGTCGCTGGCCTGTCCCGGAGCAGGAGCACGCTCGGCAACGGGATCTCGGCGCAATCTGAGGATCCTAGCTGATAATAGCAGGGGAAACGGCCCAGGCTGGCAGCACTAGCAGAGCAAGCCAAACCCTCTAGCGAGTGCGAGCTCGGTGCCGGGATGGCAGGTCTGAGCAGCGCTCATGGAAGGACTGCACTACACAGGTGGGACGACTCCTGCTCGCCTTGTTGCAGGACCACGACCAGTGACTTGTAATAAAGTAAAATATAGTGTATCAGCCTTCTACAAGCTCTGGAGGACAAACACTACAGAATTATAACACAGAAGATTCGCAAATGGGCGATTTTTTTAGTAACCGATAGTGATAAGCACGATCAGGCAAAGAATGACTATGATATCCTTATCCATGTTCATGTAGCTCTCGCGCTATCAAACGGCAAACTACTCACGCCGGTTCACAGACGGTCGGTGAACCGGCGTGAATGGTTCTTTGCTGTTCGGTGGAGGCTAGTGCTAGAGACGGGGACTTATATCTGGCATTGTGAGACAGCGTGGATTGAAGATGGTGTGTTCTGTAGTGAGCAAACACGAGGGAAAGGAGTAGGGCGGCGGTGGAGTCCTCTGCTGCCGAGTGAGGTACTATCGTGGATGGAGTGACAGGCCCACTCGGCTCGCGTGATGATCTATCCACCTGCTGTGGCATATTATGGTCGTGCAAACATAACTTAAGTAATTGATCTGAAGCCTCGGCGGATGGTTTAGGCCGGTGCTCAAGCGACACTAATTAAGCCCCGGCGTGGCTGAGGCTGCAGCAGGAGCATAGTTTACATAAGGCATCTTACCCTAAGAAACTGGCACAAACACAAGCTTGGTCCGATGCCCGTGAATTCCCAGCAACATAGAACGGATGTGAATGAAAAGGCGAACAACTACTTACATGAGCGTGGACGTGATGCGTGTTCTCCCGGCGGCGCAAACGGAGATAGAGTGCCCATAGCCCACCTGGCCTCCGGCGGAAGAGCAGCCGAGGAGACAAAGCACACCGGGAAGCACTTTTGTCGTGATGGTATCCTCGACGCCTGCCTTCCTCGTCGCCTCTATACTCCTAGCACCAGAGCCGCAGCTCCATGTGCGTTGTGTGCACGGCGAAACCATATCCACGCAGACGGCACCGCAGGACAAATACGCGGCTTTTACCAATTCCTACGTTGGAAGCGATTCTGGCGAAGACGATCTCGTCGCGCAGGGCTCCATAGCGGAAAGCCTGCCCTCGGAGGCCTCTGACACGGCGTCCGAAAGGAAAGGCACGACGTTCGCGCAAGAAGATGAGTCGTCCTCGCTCGATAGTACCTACACCGCAGCTTTGCAGCGCGGCGCGGACTGGCGACCTGCGACCATTGTGCCTGCAGACGAGTACCGAAAAGAGCTGTTCTTCAACCTTGACGGGAGGACGCGCATCGAGAAAGTTGCAGTGAAACGCGATGAAAACCAGGGCTTGCTTCATCATCCAGAGCTGCCAGCCGCGTTCGCTGAGGTGAGCATCGCGGATGCGACGCCGGACTTTCTGCAGGCTGACGCGAGCAGCAGCACCGCGGCGCAGACAGCGGTCCAGCAGCGAGCAGAGCTCGTGTTCACGTGCGTCGGGCCAGGAAGCGCTAAGATTGCGGTGGACGTGCACCTCACGCGCGACCGCGAGGCGGGCGGTAAAACCCTGGCGGCAGATCCCCACCGCGCGGTCGTGCGTCTGGATTTCCAGAAGCACTGCTCGGCGTTCCCTGTGGTCGGGCTGTCGCTGGTCGAAGACGGCCCGGTAGCTGAGCAGGCGTGTGCAGAATCCAGCTGTGCCGACGCTGCCGCAGTTGGACAACCACGAACACAAGCTTCTGCTTTACAAGCTTCAACTGGAGGAGAGAGCGCACGTCGTGGAGCGCAACGGCCCCTCGCGGAGAACGTGTGGGCGTACGGCGGTGTGGCGAGCGGCGTCGTGAACGAGACGCGCGTCTTGGCCGAGTTGCAAACGCGCGAGGACCTAAGGAAGAGGGGCTTCACAACTTCGACTCGTGAATCTGTGACAGCACCAGCTGCAGTGCGCCTAGCGCAATACGCAGCCAAGAACGAGCGTGCTGCAACTTCCGCATCCGCGCAAGTAGAACTACTAGAACGCGAGCGCGCGGCGCTGCTCACTGCGGTGGCGGGAACAACTACAACATCTGCCGACGCCGATGATCTTGCCAGAGGACATTCATCTTCTGCAGAAGCAGAAGCTTCAAAAAGCGGTGGCGATCAGTTGCGCAACAAATTCTCGGCGGACGCACCGCTGTACGTGTTCGACAGTGGCTTGACAATCCCGCTTCGCGTCAAGCTTGCAGATCGCAGCGTAGCCTTCGCCCCGGTGCGCGTGGAGGTGTCAGGAAGCCTCTCCAGGAAACATACGCGATACTCCGGGGCGCTCGCGGACGGAGGCGGCCGCGTCGAAAAAGATTTTTTTTCTAGTACCGACGAGAGGCAGAGGCCGCCTTTTTCGGTGGAAACAGTGGCGAAGCAGCCGGCTCGATCCGAGCGGACGCTCGCAGTTATCCAGCTGCTTGACGACGTTGAACGCAGCACAGCAGAGAACGACGACGTGGCCGGCAGCGACAACATGCTTCAAGAAAATAACCCAAGAGAACCAGCATTGGTGAAAGCGGAGCTCCCGGACCGGCAACGTTCGTTTTCGTCCGAGCAAGAGCAGCAGACTGCTTTGTCGACGGGAGAAGACGCCACGACCATTTCGTCGGCCGCATCGACGACGGGCCGCGCTGAGCTTTTTCTTAAGTGCGACAGCTTTGGGCCTGGCGTCGTGACGGTCACTTTCAGTCCTTTTCCGCCATTTCAGCCATATGCGCCGGTGCGCGTCCAGCGGGCTGTATTCTGTGGGCACGAGAGGCAGCGAGAATCTTACCGACTGGAGCAACTGCTGCAGGTTGGGGATGGTGGTGCGGATACTTCTCGAGAAGGAGGAGGTGGTGCCAAGACAATTTCTGGGGCTGCGAGCAGGAGGTTCTCAGGAAGGCACGAGTTTTTGTCGGCGGCGGAAATTGAGGGCGCCACGGCCTCGGAGGGAAACGAGTACTACTCGCGAATACTTGAAGGTGATCGCAAAATCGGTGATGCCCGGGCGGTCGATTGGGACGAAGCAGAGTCAGTTTTTCGCATTGCGAATGGCGATGCGGCCGACGAATTCCAGGTCGACTGCACAGCCGAGGACGCGGCTGCAAATGATGCAGATACGTCTGGTGACCAAAAGCTAGACGTGCGGACAACGTTCGACTTCCATGCAGCTGCAGAGGTGGGGAATGGAAACGCGAGGCGAAATCCGCGACATGAAGGTTCTTTGAGGACTCGGCACCGCGTAAAGATTCAGATTCGATGGCCCGGCACACTCTTTGCTCCAAGTAATGATGTAAACTCAACTTGAAGTAGAAGTTGAACTTGCTTTACTCGTTCGAATTTCAGTTGCATCCACGTCTTTCCTGCGCGTAGAGTACTTTTGCGAACGCAGCGGGCGATATGAATGCTTACTCCAACCGCGCTGGGCGGCGGTCCGGGAACAGTACCGGGGCAACGGCTTTCGCTTCATAAAGCAGTGCGGCGGCTCGCGGGGAATATCGGTGATCTCGCGCGACGCCACTATGCTGGGTCCGCTGCTGCTACAAACGTCGGAAATGAAACATGTTTCGAGAACTTCTTCGGCAGGACTGCTAGAAACGTCCAGGAGTACTACTTCTGTAGCCGAGGAGGAGGACAGCGACGGCGAGGAGGACCAGAAGTTGCACAAAGATGGACCGAAGCTGAAGTTTCCGGAGGAGGCAACGCTAGCAACCTTCGTCTTGCACGCGGAAAAACCAGTAAAGTTGAGCGGGCCTGTTAGAGCCAAGTCGCTACAGCCCTCGCTCCTAAGCGTGAAAATGCTCCGCGGCGGCGACGTCGACACCATTGGAAAAGACACTGTGCTCACGGTATATTAAAGCAGGTTTGCAGCCAGAAGTGCCAGAGCCAGCTTTTTGCTATTTTAGTCTTCTTCTACTCCTTCATGATCATGCGCCGCTTCCTATATTATAAAACTACAACGGGGGCTACTACATCTACAATTACCAATTTCAGACCGAGTTCGTCTGTTCGTACAATCCGCGCGCGGTGCCGGATTCCAACGGGCTGGCCGACGTCGAGATCTCCCTCCCGGTGACGCAGCCGTTGAAGCGGGACGCCCGCGCGATCACTTTCCACCTCCAAAAGCAGTGCGAGCCTCTGCCCGATCCAACGGCGCGGCTGCGGGCGGAGCGGTTGGTGGCGGTGTTTGTCTTCTTCCTGGCCCTGATGATGATCGGCTGTTGGATCGGTGGCGCGAAGGACAGCGCGCGGCATGATCCTGCCGGAAGGAGCGGTGCTGCTGCCGCGGCCGCGATGAGAGTATAGAGGAGTAAGAGCAGACTCATCTTCAGAAGGCATGGAATGCAGATTATCATCCTTGGGGACGAGGTTGAGGTAACAGAGGACGCTGCATTGCTCATGTTTAGGTCGAGAATCATTTTTTCCCACCAACGAAAAGTTCATGGTGAGATTGCGGAGTTCGGTACTTCTGCTTATCAGCGGAAGCGGTGTTCGCGCCTGCACCGACAATCCGGCGGGTCGTGCTCCTGGTCCTTGCAGGAGTTGTTTCTAAACAGGAGGAGGAGGAGCAAGGAGTCATTCTCGCTGACTGAGGGAAAATAAAATGCCTCTCGCCCTCGTGAGCGCAGTAGATGAGCTTCTTCATGAGCCGCAGCCGAGCATGTCTCTATGGTGTTTTTCTTCTTCCGCATCAACTTCAACTCTGGTGTTTTAAGTAGTTTTGTAACAGTAAACGAATCTCCACTTTCACTTTTAATATAGCAACACCGGCAGCGGCAGAGTGAAGAGAGTAAAGTAATATTTTGCAGCAGCCCACCTCCTGCTTTCCCCGATCAAAGTCAAAACCAACGAGATCATGGATTGCGAGTGGGCGGACGACTTTGACGAGAGCGGTTTCGCTCTAAAACAGTTGCGTGCCGCATCGGCATCTTGTATCACGGGACGAGGAGCAGCCCCGACAACACCGCCGAATGCGGCCAATGCGTCGAATGATATTGATGTTCACGCACCCGACAACGTTGTCGCGAAGCACTCGACTAAACCAGCTTCAGCGGGGGCCTCCAAGAACTCAAACAGCATCACTCCATATTGGCAGGGCAGAAATGCCTGCGGCGGAGGCGACGCAGTTGCTCGGCTTGCCGCACACGGGTACAACCCTTCCAGAATGCATGAGCACACGAAGGAAACGGTGCGCCAACTGGTAGTCACGACACCTGCTGCCAGTTCTTGTACAACCGAGACTATTACGTCTGCGTCGTCGTGGGAGGACGACGAGCGACCGCGCTTCTGAGGTTTACCCTGGTACTGCTTCCAGGCCGGAATGACGCCTTTTGTTCCTGGGGGAAGTACCAGAAGGAAAGCAGCTTCATCTTCTTCCACTTCTTGTCTGCTTCAAAACTAAATGGGGTCCTCGGGATGAACAAATGAAGGCTGCAGATGTTGTGACGTCGTCGCCCGAGCGATCACAGAAACGTTTTGCAGGCGCTGCAGCTGGTGCTACGCAGATGAAGCAGACACTTTTTCGCCAGGGCTGCTCGACTGATTTTTTTTTTGTCTTGCAATACCTTTCTACGTACCTCTTGGGGCCAGCAGGGCCATCCGTGAACAATAGATGATCGTTTGTTTCCATAAACATTGACATTCGAGCGCTTCATGAGCAAGAGCTGGTTTACAACGGACGTCTGCAGCGTATTCAGTTCGAATTCCGCCTGAATCTTCTTTCAAAAAGGATTATGCGTTCGCGCCTTACAATCCATCGTTAAGAAGCCTTCCCCACCTTGTCCTTGGCAGCCGTTTATCGTTGGTCGAATCTTCTTCTGCATCTTCTCGGAGGGATTCTTATCGATTCGGAGCACCCAGCACGAGAGGAAGGCAAAGAGAGAGGACTAGGACAATGAACAAAAATAACGTGGTACAAGCAGCTCAAGCTTGATGAGACATTCGGAGGTCGAAGTGGCAGGGCGGTCCGCGACCCC
>RXOD01005220.1:0-15266 GCA_005223375.1 Amoebophrya sp. AT5.2 | reverse complement strand
GGCAGCGGCTCCCGCGGCAGCGCCGCCCGGGGGAACTAAAGGAGGAGGTCCGCTCCGTGGTCGCCGCGCGTCGCGTGCCGCTGTGTTGCGTCGGTCCGTGACGAGCGATCGGCGGCGCCGCTTGAACCCCTTGTGCTTTCTGCGCGACTCGCCCGACTTCCAGGTGTGGAAGGGCCAGATGCCGCTCGACGGTCTGTTGTACCCTCTGCGCGACTGCCTGCTCTACAACACGACCGTCCCGTGCCCGCGGGAGGCGGTCACGCTGCTCCAGCTCTGGAACGCACGCGAATACGAAAACCCCGAGCAGTGCTTCGCGCTGCCGCACCTGGCCGGCCGGAAGGTGGACCACGTGGACGCGGACCCACGGAACCGAAAACTCCGGAAGTTGGAACCGCGCGACGTGGACCTGCTCACGCACTATGCCCAGTGGCTGCACGACCAAGGCTTCCAGTCCTTCTATCCGCTGTATGGAGGTGGAGAAGAAGCGGGGACGACGGTACGACCAGGGAGGTGGACCACAATAAACTCAAACTCAACCGGCGGGGGCGGTGCGGGAAAAATAACGCACTGCGCAGGCCTCCCGATCGCGAGAGCAATCGGAAACTTCGACGAACTGTGCCCGCCAGCAAAAACCGCGAAAGGTTACTCGGAGTACCTGGTGATGTAGCTACCGAAGAACGAAGATGAAGAAGAAACCCATTACCGATAGACAGATGAAAGTGAACCCTAGCGCATGAACCAAGATGATTGGCAAACAAGTCCTCAGTTCTACGGTCCATTTTGCAGGAAAACAACTTCACAGCTCGAAACTACTGTTTTTCTTGAGATCTGTACAGGTAGACGTAGAGCACGATCGCTCCAGCAGCAGATCATTTTCAAAGCAACAAGCGTACGAGTACTTGCTGTTCCCTTCAACAGCGGCTCATTCGTGTGAGAAATACCAATGATCAAACTACGCACGGTATTTGTTTTAGTTCCGCTTAGAGCCAACCCCATCACCGAGAAATAATGACCGCCACTCCCACGAAGTACGAGCCCTGGCCGCCGCTCGAGAGCAACCCCGAGGCTTTCACGGCACTCGCGCGGCAGCTGGGGTTGAAGCGGTCCTTTGCGTTTGTGGACGTTCTCGGCCTCGAGCCTGTGCTCACTGGGATGGTCCCACGCCCGGTGTTTGCGGTCGTGGTCCTTTTCCCGACGCAGAGCCGGGAGATCGAAGCTGCGCGAAGGGAATTGCCCCCGGCGGTAGAGTCGCGACCCTTCTACATGCACCAGTACGTGGGAAACGCCTGCGGCACGTTCGCGCTGTGCCACGCGCTGACAAACAACCTGCCCCTGCTGGAAGAGAAGGGGTCGGTACTGCGGGATTTCGTTGCCGACTGCGAGAAGAAGCAGCAGAAGGACCAGGGACAGGCTTCGGGTTCTGACGCAGAGCTGCGGGCAGATTCGCTGGCGGACTTTCGCGGGCACGCATTCGCGAGGAGCGGGCTCATCCGGGAGTACCACGCGAGGGTGGCATGCGATACAAGCATAAACCAAACTTCGGCGCAACCGGCGCAGCCCGTTGAAGAGCACTTTACCACCTTCGTGAGGGGGCGTGGAGGCCCGGGTGAGGTTGTCGAGCTCGACGGACGGATGCGCAAGATTGTCGTGCACAACGTTGAGGAAGGTGTTGGTGGTGGAGCGCCGGAGTTCGACCTGCTCACAGCCGTTGCGCCCTTAATCCAACGAAACTTTTTTCAGCTAGCCAGCGCCGACTGCGAAAACAACTTTGCAATCTTGGCGCTAGTGCAAGAAGAGACATAGCAATGCCTCCTAGAGAAAGAGAATAAACTTTATTGATTCATTTTTTCACGTGAAGAAACGTTCTGTACTAGTACTTCGCATGCTGTAGTCGAGTCACGAATGTCGATGTTGAGGACCTTCATCACGGAGGCTTTTGAAGATGAGAGCCACGATGGTGGGGTCACCCATGCATCTCTGGTAAGGAGTGGTGATGGCCTTCGGGAGCTGTGCCGGCTGTGTTCCCAGTGCATGTCTGGTTGTGATTCATTAAGTTAGTAGCGCACGATCTCCGTCTGCTAATGTGATTTAGGACATGAATTGGAGACTCACTTCTACCTCGTTGCAGGAATCCATAGCCCCGAGATATTTTTTCCATGTACAAATGTTACCACCAAATTAATTAATTATGAGATGTAGCCAGACCCAGAACGTCAAGCGCGGGTCTTGCCTGTGTAGATTTATTGTTTACAACTTGTATCTATAACTACACTTTTACTTTTTTCGGCCTGCGCCACCCTGGGTTGGTGTATATGGTTACATTGATTTTTGCTTGAAATGGCCCCGGTTTACGCGGTCCGCTTTGGTCCGAACGCGTCAGAGCAGCGGTTTGCGTATCGGCAGCACGAGCTGTACGATGAAAACGTTCCCTCCGACGACGAGGACGACGCGACCGAGACTGTTACGTTTTCGTTTTTGGTGGTCGGCGACCAGAACGCGGGGAAGTCCACCTTTCTGCACACGTTCTCGAAGTTCGCCGATGCCAATTTCACGCGGCTCCAGAGCTTTTTGCCCACGATCAGCAGCGCTTTTGTGAACCAGTGCTTTGCGGAGGCGCAACTAAACCCGCATTCTCCGACCGCAGAAGAAGAATACCCGCAACATCGCCACGAGCCCCCGGGCGCACCGGAGCGGAAGCGGCCGAAGGTCGATGCTGACGAGCATCCGGAGGAACGGAGGCTCGGGATGCGTGCTCGTGCAATGCACGAAGGCGCGACGTACGGGGACGAGCATGCGCATGTGATTGCCGAAGAAGACGTTGAAGTAGAGGAGGGCAGGACTGTCGAGGTGGTGGACACGTCCGTGATTCCGACATTGTGCGACGAGGCACCGTACCTGGACACGGACCTGGGCACGGCGACGCTGGTTCTCACTGCCGAGGCGTTCACGTTTTTCCTATCGGAGTTCGGCCTTTGGAAGACAGAAGGAGGAGCGCCAGGGGCGGGCGGGGAGCAGCGGCCCAATTTTTTCGCGGAGAAACTGCGGCCGACAACGTGCTTTGTGCAGCTAAAGCTGCACGAAATCGGCGGCGATCACCTGGACCGGGTGATGCGCGTCGTGGAGTCGACGGCCAGCACTTCTCGCGGATCCACGTCAACGGCCGCGACCTACCTGCGCGACGCGACCGTGCGCGAAAGCGTGCGCGTGCTGCAGAAGGCGACAAAACTGATCTACTTCGTGAACGCGAGGTCCTATTTCGGGGAGGCTTCCCAGCCCGCTCTTCTACAGAATCGTATCCGCTTCCTCGGAAAATTGTGCACGAAGTGTGAGGACGCTGTTTTTTACTGCTCGCGAACCGAGTCGGTTGGTCATCATGTTCTGGGGTCGCTGGAAGACGAAGGGCTCGACGAAGACTACGACGAGTGCAACGTAGATGGCTCGCGGGCCGATATTAGTGAAGTTCCAACATTGGAGCCCTTTGAGGACGAGTACGGTGCCGAGTGGGCGAAGGAGCGCGAATGCTTACGAAACATGGAAACCAGTGGTGCGTTTCGGCGGTTGCGAAGGGAGCTTCGCGGGCTGTGGGGCGATCATGCAGAAGGAACCTGCTCCGCACCAGGAGATCGACTTGGGGAGCCGCATGCGGCCGCAACGGAACAGGACATGAGACCGCGGTTCCGTTGCGGCGGCGTGCACGCCACGAAGAACCTGAACGCCGACGGCAGTATCGCAGTCTGCAGTGTCGTTCTCGTCCTCCTGCGAATGCTAAGTGGAGTGATGAATACCTCGGCCTCCACGAAAGCGGCCCACAACGATGAGGATGACGCCCACTGCGCTGAAAGCGAAAGGAAAAGTTCCTGCAATACTAAAAATGAGCCGGGTATTAATATTAATATGGGCACAACAAGTCGTGGAAGCTCTACCGGGCCGCGGGGGGAGGAGGAGGGACGAGAGGACCACGAGCCGCACGATGTGGGTGTAGAGATTTCGGAAACACAAAGCTTCCCGGAGTTTCTGGATCTGTTCGTTGCCTGCAGCCGGTTCTACCGGAGTGTAAAGGGCGAAGACTACCTATCCGAGATGCACTGGAAAAGTTTCATTGCGGACAAGCTGATCGTATCCCCCGACGTCCCGAGGCTGTGGCGCGCCGGCGGTGTGGAACTCCTGAAACGGACGGGCCTCGTCCGGCGGTTGGTTTACGAAGAGGGCACAGAATTTCTTCGCTTTCCAAGCCACCCAGCGCTTTTCGAGCTACTGGTGTCCGATGGTTTGCGCCCTTGGTTTTTGCGACGCTTGCGCGAGGCCTGCCGGTGGAGAATAACGCTTTCCGGTGACGCCCGCGACGACAAGAGTAAAGATCCTGATGTTGAAATGGCTCCATCGGGATCTTCTGGGAGACCAGGACCACTGCTAGGCCTATACGAAGAAGGGGATGCAGATGCTCATGCTGCGCGTTGCACGGACGAGGGCCTGGCTGCGCGGTTGAGAACGCTGGAGGAAGAGCTCTGGGATTGCCTCCTGGGGGCGGACGATCTGCTGCAGCTCGAGGAATGGCTTGCGGATTTGAAGATTCTGGACCAGATGCGCCGGGGGGGCTGCTGCGGGGGGCAGGAGGGAGCGGGCGTATTCGACACGCAGAATGGCTGCATCCGGGATCCGGGAAGGAGAAGGAGAGTTGATGAGTTACGAGCCCAGATGGAGGCGAAAAATTCAACGACATTCTAAATCACGCAAGAAAAAACTCCTTTAGCGAGATTGGAGTGTTCGCTTCGGTGCGTCCCGGCAACGAATTGCCGCCACAGACACAAAGCTTCTACAGTCACGCCTTACGGCTTACGCTTGCGCATTGCGCTATCTTTATCAGTACCGAGGAATTCAGCGAGAATGAGCTTCTTGCAATTTGGCGCGTGCGTGGCGTTTGCGACCACTTTGTCTTTCTCTCTTTATCTCGTGCACGTTCACCGCTTTCGATGGATTTCGTGCGTTTCTTTGTTTTTTATACGCGTGATTATACCGTCGCGTGCGTGAGAAGATGTATGCAGGCGCTTCAGCTTCACGGCACAACTCCCTAGCCGTGCCAATGAGTAGAGAAATTAAGAAGCCAAACATACGATAGGAGGAGTGGGTTTTCGTTTTCGAAGCGACCTGGATCGTACACGAGGCGTAGCCGTAAAACGAGAGCGTACGGGGACTCAAAAGATCAGGACTCAGCAAAAAAAAGGTCAAGAGTGGCCGACTTCAGAACTTTCAAAATGTGGGCCGCAATATCGGGCCGCACAGCGGTACGGCTAACGCGCATGGAGGGTCAGCGGTTTCTGGCCACCACAAGCAAAGCGTCGCAGCCGTCGGTGCTGAAAAGCACTCTGCTTGGGAGCTCAACGGGAATTGCATCACGAACACTTGCTCCGTCAGCGGGCGTAATAGCTGCCGCATGTTCACGACTCGATACCCAGCAACCGGCAAGTTCCACGACCTCGTTGTTGCGCTCCAGCGCATGTCTTCAGAATCAGAAGCGAACCATGTTTGATTGGGCGCTTAGACCATACGCCTGCGCAGGTACTTACTTTCAGAAATAGGATTTTTTCGCTGCGTTATCTCGCTTTCGGAATCGGAATTCATCCGGCAGCCCGGTATATCTTTTCTCGGTCGAGCCTTGTTTGGCTCTACATTAAAATCGATAATGAGCCGACCTTCCTTAAGCTCAACCCTCTTTTTCTTTGATTCAGCCGCTGCGAATGGAGCGCTTGGGCTTTCGACTCTGAGCGCAGGCTTTTCAAAGTGCAGCCTCTCCCTCCTCGTCTGTCCCTGGAAGGCGTTGCCAACAGCACTCGTGGTGCTTCCCATGGCATGGGCCGTGCCAGCAGCGTACCACTATTTCGCTTTTCATCCGATACAACCAGGTACGAGCACGAACAGATTGATTCAGATTCGGATTGGAATATGCGAGACGAGGTGCGAAATAAACTTCATCCGAACATTCATTGCGCCAAATCTTCATGATGCGCATTGAAGATTGGTCCCTCATCTTCATCCCTCAGGTACCGTCTGTGCTTCTCGAACTGCAGCCGCGGGGCGGTGGCGGGTGTGTTTACCTTCTTCATGCAGTTTACGTTAACATTCCTCCCAGTGCCGGCGTTCGAGAACTTGTTCGCGGAGCTCACTTTCTACATCACCGCGCTCTGCATGACCTTCTTCATGTACTAAAATCACTGGTTCTTTCATGTACTATTTTTTTTTTTCGAAGCCGAAGCCGTTGCTGTAGCTCGTTGAGTCGTTACTGTCGTTAATATATTACGCAGGTACAATCTCTTCCCTGAGTTGATGCTGGAAGACGGGATTTGGATCTTCTACGCTGCGCTATTTGTGATGCCCATGTTGCCGCTGGCGTTTTCCTACCTGCCTCTCTTTGCAACACGCACCTACTTCATCTTGTAGATCGAGGGAGATGATCGTGATTCGATAGTTTCGCAGTAGTTTTTTCACAATCCGGTGGAGGAGCACAACTGCATGGATGGATGGAAGATGATGAACTCATTTTTTTTTGACGGGAGTCGAGCTGCGACACGAAGCAGCAGAGGAAAACGAATCATGGCCAAACAAAACGTTGAAGGACGTGCACGGGCACAGCCGTTGTGGCTGCGTCGCTTTTCCGTCGTTACGAGCTCGAATAAGGTGGTGTATGAAGAACGCTTTGTGGAGATCGCTGCGTCTCAGACTCGTTGATATTCAACACGAAAACCTCGGTCGTTCGCTACCACCACGTGATTCATCATCCATGTTCAAATCGGAATCTGATCTGTGAGGTGAGTCTATCGTCTCGCATTGATGTCGATGGTGTCGTCTAATCTGCCTTCGTGGTCATGGTCTACTTCCGCGGCGCGGCCGCGGCCGCGCAGACGTTCCGTGGCCGCTGCTTTGCTCACGACCAGCCAGGTTGCTACCTTGGTTTGTTCTCTTGCGGCCGATCCTCGAGGGCAGCAGGCTGCCCACCTTTTTGTGGCTGCTGCTGCGACATCGCCGACGAAGAATGCCGCAGCAGTCGCAGCTCCGAGGCAGAACCCGGCCGACGCGCTCCACGCAGAGGCTGCGGCGTCTCTCGCTGAGGCGGACCAACGGGAGGCGAATAAGCTCTCCGGAATCTCCGGCCGCATTTTTCCAGCGAGCCCACGACGCGTCGACGACGACGACGACGAGCTGCACAAGTCTAGTCCAACTACCCCTGGCGAAGCAGGAGGCGCAGCTCCGGATGAAGACGAGCAGGTCCACTCCGTGCCCACTTCTCTTCTCGGCGGCAAGAGTCCGGAGGAGATCGCCGCAGAGGAGCAGCGCGTGGAGCAGAGCCTCCCCCCAGAGCTGCGGGCCGAGCTGCAGCGCATACGGACGTCCCTGGACTTCAAGCGCGGTATCGAACAGCAGGCGGAGAAGGCGCTGCAGGCCCACCGCAGGCGCCAGTTGGAGATCGAAGACGTCGCCGTCGACGCGTACTGGGAGATCCGCGTGTGGCACGAAGCGGCGCTGCTCCCCCGCCTCTCGTCGAGGGGGCGAGACCGGCGCGGGTTCCGCGCGGGCGCGCCGCCGGCCCTGCCGATCGCCCTGCGGGGCGGCTCTTCGCTGCTGCCGCACTTTTCGGACTTCGCGTCGCGGCTGTTTCAGCGCGCAGAGGGTGTGTGGTTGTCGACAGGAGGAGAAGGAGAAGTGCGGAAACTGCCCCCGCGGTGGCTGTGGGCGGAGACGGAGAGCCGCGGCTACAGCTTAACAGACGCTTCCGAGCTGGCCTCGACGCTGCTTTTCCAGAACTCCGGCGTGGAGGGGAAGGGGATATTGAGCAGCAGCGTGGGCAAAAGCTCCTTCGTGTGCGACCGGGGCCTGCGCGTGCTGGACGGCGGCGCGCAGAACGACGACTACTGCGACTGTGAGGACGGCTCGGACGAGCCGGCGACCAGTGCGTGCAGTGGCGTTCCTCCCCTTCTGGAGCAGCACGCGCGGAACCTTCCGCACGGCCACGTCGCGAGGATGCGGCGCAAGTTCCTGCACAAAAAGTACGGGCTGCCGTTCGAGCAGGAGGGGGCGCGGATCCTGGAAGAGGTGGCGGACGAGCGGCGTGCAATGGAACTACGGGCAATGGGGGCTGGTGGTGTCCCCGCGGAGCAGGTGCGGGTGGCGGCCGGCGCGGTGTCGGTGGAACACAAGAACGGAACCCGGCAGCTGGTGGAGGGCGCTTGGAACGAAATAAACGAGTGGCACTACCCCAACGGCACCATCTGGCGCGAGAACCGGGTGACGAAGAAGCAGGAGTGGTTCTGGGCGGAGGGCCGGGTGCCCATCCCAGGGATGCCGCAAGGCTACGCGTTGGATACCTACGAAGTCGGCCGCGCGGACGGCGAGCTCCAGAGCAAGATGGACGCCGACGACCGCGAGGGCGTCGCCAATGTGGTCGTCCCGAGTGTGATGCGGAAGGCGTTCAACTTCGTCGCAACGTGGGCCTGGCGGGAAAGCGGTTTCCCGAATTTAGTGCAGCCGCTGCCAGAACAAGTGGCGGCGTCCTCGCACTTCGTTTGCCCGCAGGCGGGCAGCCTGCCGCGCGAGCTGTTTCGCTCCCGAGTGAACGACGGCATCTGCGACTGTTGCGACGGCGCCGACGAGACCGCTTCCGGAACCGTGTGCGGAGAAAACACGTGCCGCGCGGAGGGGGCGGAAATCGACCGGCTCGCGAAAAAGGTAAACGCGGACTTCTTCTTGCGGGAGAAGAGCTCGAGCACAGGAGAGGGTCTGGAGAAGGAGGCAGCGCAGGGAGGAGGTGCGGCAGAACTACGTGAAGTGGGGGAGGTGCCGCAGCTCCCAGCTGGGTTGCGGAACAGCTCGCCGTCGCTGTGGAGGGCGCTGCACGGCGCGGAGGAGATTGATCCACGGCGGCACGCGGACCGCGAGGTCCGCCGGGAGGGCAAGGGCATCATCGAAGAGCTGAAAAAGTCGTCGACTGCGACGAAAAAGCTGTCTCCGAAAGGCAAGCTGCTCGCGCAGAAGGCCGCGGCGCACATGGGCGGGCTGATGGAAGAGTTGGTGGGTGTGCAAAAGCGGTTTGCGGAGCAGCGCGCCAGACAGGCGAAGAAGCTGAAGGAGACGACGTCGAAAAGCGACTCAGGAGAAGATGCAGCCCTGCCCGCTCGTAGTTCGACCGAAGTAGAGGTACAACTAGAGCCCTCCCGAACCGCAAAAGCAGACGAGGCGCCTGAGAGTAAGAGAAAGAAGCGGCTGCTGCGGTACTTGAAGAATGCTCCGCCGGAAGTGCAGCAACAGTTCTTTTGGCTCCACGGCAACGCCGCGGAGGACAAGTTTGAGAGCGTCGAGCCATTGTTCTGCGTCCCCCAGCACGATGTGCAACCGGCGGAGCAACCGACCGAATCCTACTGGGAGGACGGGAAGCCGCGGGAGAGCAAGGCCGCGTTGGTGCCCAGTGTGGTCGACGACGGGGGCAAGAACGGGCGAGCTTCGCTTTCGAGCAAACTGGAGCCCCGTTTGTTCGTGAACGTCGCGACCTGTGACCGTTTGCGCAGTGGCGACTCCGAAGTAAGAGCCGCGGGGCCCGCCTCCCCGGCGGCGGGGACGGAAGCGCTGTTTCGCGACGACCAGTTCTACCTGAAACTGCTCTGCGCCACGACGTGCGGCATGCTTCCGCAAGCTGGGCCCGGCGGAGCGATGCCAATGCACGCAGAACCTGCTCCGATGCATTGCCTGATCGGGAAAACGATAGTGGCGGACTGGGCGGAGGCACTGCGGCTGTTGCAGAGGCAGCACCAGCTCGGGAGCATGCTGCAGATGCAGGTGAAGGCGCAACCACGCGACCCGCACAGCAATCCTTCCCGCCAGCACGAGCAGGCGCTCGTGGTCGCGGCGCAGCAGCAGCAGTTCGCGCTGCAGCAGCGCCGGGAGCTGTGCGTGGCGACCCCCGGCGGCAAGCTGGACCGCGAGCTGTTTCAGAAGCGGGTGGCCTTCCTGAATCTGCACCAGTCGGTGCAGCGGTGGCAGTTTCTGGCGGGAATGGGGGAGAGGCTGGCACGGCTGTGGACGGAGACGGTGCGAGGGCTGGACGGCCGCGTGCTGGGCATGGTATTGCTGGAGGGCTGCTTGGGAAAAATCGTGCTGCAATACATGGGCAGCACGGAGAGCGAGCAGTGGGTGCGGTACAAGTACGAAATGTGTTTCGACGGCACGGTGACGCAAACGGAACTGCCGGCGCGCGGGGCGGAGGACGATCGGGCGGGGGGTGCAGGCGACGAGGAGGGCGCTGGCGGCAATGGGGCGAAGCGGATCGTGCTAGCGCGGGCGCTGCGAATGGAAGAAGCAGATCACATGACCATGACCTACGAATCCTTGGAAGATCACCTCGGAGTAGACGAAGCGGCAGCAGCGGTACCTACGACTTGTGAAATTTTACTCGTGAGTACAACTCATTTTCCCCCTGCTTCGGGTCCACGAAATAGGCTTTGTGAACAGGAAAAAATGTGAAAGTCCAACATGTAGTGGTCACGCATAAATTATTTTTGAAAACAGGTCTCCCCAACTCCTCGCCTCGCCGGCCTTTGGTTCGTCGATGGCGATGCGTGTCCCGGCATCGGTCCCCGCATGGCTAAGGCGGTTTTCACCTGCGGGCCACGCATCGAGCTCCTGGACGTAAAAGAAACGTCCACGTGTGTGTACCAGTTCCATTTTATGTCCCCCGGCGGCTGCGGTACGATTCATCGGTTTCGCGCGAACCGGTACAACCAGCCCGAAACCGCCTACAACATGCGGGGCCCCTTCGGGGTCTTCCGGCACATGGTTAATCTGCACCACTTACCGCCGCACATAAGTAGCAAGGTGCAAGTGGATACCGGCAAAGTAGAAAACCTCTTGCTTCGGAAACTGCTGGACTACGATCCGACGCGGGACGCTTGGAACTTGCTGTACTGGTGGCTCGTTGCACAACGAGCTGACCTTTGGCTGCAGCACCTCACGCTGAGAGACTTGCTGGTCGGAGTCGCGGAAACGGGCCGCGAAATGTGGGGGTGGCTGTCCGCTGGATGGCAGGCCGCGCGAGACGCGGCGCACCAGATGCTCACTATGGGGGATTAAGCGAGTCTAAGACGACGTTTTCCGGTGGAGATACTGAACACAAACTTGGGACGTGTGCGTTTGCGAAACACGCACTTGCATACGCATGGCGATGGAGCCGAAAAAAATGCGATTTGGCCGGTCTCGTGGCAAGAAAGACATGGCCGCATCTGTCATCCTCAGCCGTACTAATAGCGGCAGCAGGTCTTCGTCTTGCTCTTGGACTACTTCTTGTTCTGAAAAAGTATCAATGAATGTATGCGGTCAGAAAGCACAACTGAGGCAACGCGCTGGAAGAACCGGATCAGATTTCACCGTGATGTCGCGGCTCATCATCTGTCGCGGCTCATCATCTCCCTCTGTGCACACAGTCGAGCTAGCTGTATTACAGCCCTTGAAAACGTGGACGACGTAAATACATCGACGGTAGTGATTTTGATCACCGGCATCACTTATTGACGATCCCAATAAAGAAATCCATCGCCTGGGGTGAGGTATACGCTCTTTATCTCCTGCAGGATCATACAAGTTTTATACTTGCACAGTTTTTTAATTCTTCTCCTGCGTGTGTCGTGGGGCTGCCGCGTCTTTAGCACTGCGGCGTCATCAGAATCCGGGTTACGATTTCTCAAAGGACAGCACTCATTTCACGACTCTTCGTTGCAGCGGCGAATTTGAGCTACGAAGTAGAGCGCATCGGTTTCTGAGAAGAAATCAAATGATGCGCAGCTGCAAAAACGGCGTGCTCGGCTCGTGACGCGTGTCCCGACGCGGGTTCCGGTACCAACGAAGCGGCGCACGGACAGCTGGTGCAGCAAAAAATGCATCGGACAAAACTGCCCGCAAGAGGCCTCGACCCTCGCGACTTCTAGGAGCAAGCGGCTCCGGTAGTGGTCTCCCTTCTCGACAGCGGCACCACCAGCGCCAGCAACACATTTTACTATTTAGTTTGGATCCCCCGCTGCCGGCACCGCTTCTAAAAACACCATGCGACCGGCCTGGATGCGGTACTTCCCTCGGATCGAGGTGGAAGAGATGGTGGACGCAAACGAGGCGGTGGAGTTTGGAGACGGGCCCACGGAGTTTGTGAAATGCCCCTACTGCCGCAAGGAAAAGGGCGTCACCTTCGTCGAGCACGAGGCCTCGGCGGTCACGTATTGCGCGTCCTTTTTTATCTTTCTGTCCTGCGGCTGGTTCTCCTTCTGCCTGCTCCCCGTGTGCTGGCCAGTGCTGCGCACCGTGGTGCACCACTGCCCCGAGTGCAACAACGTGCTGGCGAAGAAGTCCCGCATCCGCTGTCCGCGCGTGCAGGACAGAGAAATCTTCACCGTCCAGATCGGAGGCTGCGCCGTGGTGCTGTCGAAAAAGTACGCCGTGCTGGCCGCGCTACTCATGCTGGTACGGTTGGTTCCGACCGATCCGATTCGCTTGGTTGGTTGGATGTTCGAATATAGAGTAGAGCGGTGCTGGTTGTAGCCATTGCCATCGGAAGGACCGCGACCGCGGAGTTGCAGCTTGCTCGGCTGTCGATTGAGTCGAAAAATTTTATAAGTACAATGTCTCTCAGGTGTGTTTTTTCCTGTACTGGCGGCGCGACAGCCACGGGCACCTCCTTCTCGACGAGCCGCTGGGCGGCGTGGACCTCACTGGGCCAGACAGCAGCTGGGACTCGTACCTGCACTACTGCGGCTTTCGAAAGTCCGCGGCCAACCCATTGCGCGCGCGAAAGAAGTTCGAAGAAATCTACGTCGGCAACCGCGTCGTGTGGGAAGGCAGCGTCCAGAAAATCATGGAGGGCTTCTCGATACTGGTACTAGTAAACTGATACAGAATTTCACTTTTTTAGCATCACGCGAGCCGCGCTTGTACATGCTGCTAGATGGACCACATCCGATGACGAGGATCGTAGTCGTCCAGTTATTTCTAACGAATTACATAGCAAATCACTCACTGGTGTCACTTCACTCACTCTCACATTCATTTTCCTTCTACTATCAATCCCCCTATAATTCTTGTGAAGACAGAGCAAACCATTGCAGGTATGGGACGCCCCGGGCATGATCAAGCTGCAGATGACGCCCACGGAGGGGAGCCGCGAGGGCGACATCTCATTGTTGTTCAACCCAGACCTCACGGAGAGGGTCGCGGAACTGGACGAGGGCCAAGCTGTGCGCTTCAACGCCACCATTCTGGGCATGGGCTCGCGAGGCGCCCCACACGTGCTGCAGTTGTGGCACATTCTGCCGGCGGTGGGGGCGGGTGGAGAGAAGGGGAAACTACCTGGTGGAACGGCTCCAGAAGAACCACCACCGAATAGAGTTAGTACGACAGGGGAACATGCCGATGCTGCGGAAAAAAAACCCATGGTGGAAAAAGCAAGAGAAAAAACAACACCCGATTATAGGAACAAAGATCCGATTGTAGAAACGTCATCTGGCGCGGGTAACGACGCTGCCACACACGACAGCAAATCGCAAGAAATTAATGGTAATGCAGCTGGACCAAGTGGAGCTGCCACAAATGTTGCAGCTTCTGCTCCGACGACATCAACAGAGACACCAAAAGACGAAAATTGACGAATTCATGGCCGAATGGAATTCTGATGTTTGAATCAAACGGGATCGGTGTCCCGGGAATTCATATTTGTTCACCTTGCTTCACATCTGTGCGGTGCACGTGCGCCTCTCAGATCCATGTGGGAGTGGATTGTCAATATGATTCGCATACTCACTTAGGTCTTAGGCATCCAACATTCTATACCCTTACCCAGCGAAAGTGATGGCTGGAATTGGAAGGCAATTGGAAGGCGAAATCATAGTAAGTGGTGAAGAACAAAATTGAATTTGAACAAGTGAAACATGTCCACTTAAGAAAGCTCGCCCGTACCGCTGCCGCACCCACAAAAAAAAAGAAGAAAGCTTGGCTCAGGTGCGGCCCGTACCGCACAAAAAAAGAATCCCCACGATCGGGGAAGAGATAAGTAAATAAATTCGTCGCGCATGATCTCCTTACAACATGGTGCTTTTTTTTAATCCTGCGGCGGTAAACGCCTATGATAGATTGTCCCATGTTTCTCGTCCTTCCTCCATTGCATGCGAGTTGTTGGATTCAATCAACAAATTTGTCTTGCGCTTTTTCTACTGGTTCTGTTTTCGTTCCCTACCTCCCTCCACCGCATTTTGCGCTTCAAGTTCAAACTCAAAGCGTTTTGCCATGTTTTCCCCCCTCCAAGTCCAAATTGTCGCCCTCCATAGCCACCTTTCCTCAAGAGCTGTCGTGGACCGCTTGGCTGTCGTGGAGGTGGACAGGATTGCGACGCCCGCGGACCGCGTGGTAGGTACGCACGCGGACCATGTGGCCATCATCTCATGATGGACATGGACCGCGACGCCCGCAGAGCCACCATCAAGCCCCCACTCCACCGCCCGCATGGTACACCCGCAACCCACGTGGCTGTGGTGGACAAAGACATCGCATTCGCAACTCCACCACGGAAAGAGCATGCAGCAGCAGCGGCAAAGAAACCGCAACCAGAGCCACGCACAACGCACAAGCACATAGCATGCTGACAAAATTAGCAGAGAATTGAGATGGGTGAGTAAAGATGGGGAAGCGAGAAAATGGCTGATTGCAACCCCCCCACCTCCGCTCTACTCTCTCTTTAATTATTCCATGTCTGTGCTGCTGCAACCCAATGAGTTGAAAGAATAGAATGCATTTCAGCACAACCCCCAAATTGGATTGCATGCAATCAACGAAATTTGGATTCATTTTGGTATTGCATTTGAATAAGATTTGGATTGAAACAAAAACAAATATCAAATTGGAATGTTTTTCTGATTGAGATATTTGCTTGGAATTGGATTTCTTTTGGATTCATTGCAATGGGGAATGGATATGAAAATGGGTGTGAAATGGAAATGGATTACAATTGGAAAATTTTGTTTTGGAATTGGTATTGGATGGCAATGGATTTTAAATCAAATTTGAAATGAAAATGGTGATGCAAATTCAATCTAATTTTGGAATTGAATTTGATTCCATTTGCAATCCAATGCTAATGCCATCCAAACAATTTTGCCAACCAAACCAATTCCAATGATCCAATTTCAATGTGAATTCCGATTCCAATGCCTTTCAATTTTAATGCTATCTCGGCCAGATTTCATCGGGGC
>RXOD01005219.1:0-15278 GCA_005223375.1 Amoebophrya sp. AT5.2 | reverse complement strand
ACGTGGTCGACGTCTTTCTAAAACGAATCTGCCATCTTGGTCGTGCACAAAGACAAACTTCTACTCCAGTCCTTCTCGAACTCGATGCAAGAACTAGTACTTTAGCTTTACTCAAAAGCTGCAGTGGCGGTCTTTTTTGTCTTCCCCCACGGGTTCGCGACGACACGTTCGCCACTCTCTCGGAAAAAAGTTGTCGGACACATAGGCGGCGAGCGAATAATCATGGCGCCTGCCTTCTTTTGGTGCCGAAAACACGCCATGTACGGGAGAAAGCGGCGGAAGCCCTCTTTTCTGGCTCGTCATGGTTTTTACGTCCATTACTTCGCCTTACTCTGCGGTTGCGTTTTTGCTTCCTTCTGGCGCAGCTTCGAGTTTCCTCACTATGAGAATCACTGAGGCACGTCTTTCGGTTTTTCATCCTTCTGTGCCGTTTACTTGAAACCTGGATACAAGTGCGATGGCGCGCACTCTTTTTCACTCGGACTCAACTACGAATTTGTGAGCGCACGCGTCGTCTGATTTCAAAGCTAGAGAGTCTTTCTTAAGAATAAGAGAGTCAGTGACTAAGGCCGAGTAGTTGCACTTACACTTTTTGTTTTTTTGCACGCGCTTGCGAGAGTTATGATTTTATTTTTTCAGCCCGAATAACAATAAAGGTAAACAAACTAGTAAATCTGCAAGGTCGGACAAATGCAATCTTTTTTCGCGACACTCATCAGTTGTTCTCGAGCCTGCTGTCGCGGCTTCCTGTGTCGTCCGGGACGTCGGCGCAGCCCAGCATGAGTCCTGTCGCCGCCATGATTTGATCCACCTCCGGCTTGCGCATACGCGTTTGACTTCCGAAGGCCAGGCTCAGCCGCTGCAGCGTCACCCGGCGGCTTGGCCCCTGCGAATGCGAACGCCCGGAAAACGGCGTTCCGCCCCACCCCATGTACGAATACGACCCTCCATTTGTGGTCGCCTGCTGCTCCCCCCCTCCCGCGGTAGAAGTTGGAACGCCATCCTGCGGTTGGCCCCCGGCAGTCTGCTGACCCGGAGTAGACCTGGCGGGTGCAGCAGCCAGCCCGCCACCACTTCCGGAAGCGGCGCCAGCCACGCTACCCACACCGGAGCCGCCGCTGCCTGAAGAACCGCCGTGCGAGTTTTTGCCCACGGAGAGCGACTTGTCTATCTTGTTGGGGAGCACGATGCGCTCGAGAGCCTTGCGAACCATGTCTTGGTGCATCCCCCCGTCCATGTTGGTTTCCGTGAAATTCCGGGGCAGCACCGAACTCGCGCTGCTCAGCTGGCTGTTGTCGCGACGAACAAACCCGTTTGCAGCTAAAGACCCTGAAGATTTTTTTCCAATAGTGGCCGGTGACAGGTGCTTTTCTCGAGCTTTCTTTATGGTCGAGGGTGAATGATATCAGGTAACTTTCTGTGATCAGGTAAATTCCGCGGATCAGATGGGATCTGATCAGGTAGTTTCCCGGATCGGGTAGCATCCGGTCAGGTAGATCCCAGATGGGGTAAGGGTCCGGGACCAGTCACGTGGTCCGCTTGCCACTACTTGTCGCCGCTTCTTCAGCGACGTCCACCCTTTCTCCGCGGTCACCGGGGGGACGCGACAAGGAATAAATCCACAAGCAACGTTACGACGCAAAGACAAGCTGAGGGTGGGATGGCGCATGGAAAGGATCCCACACAGCACGATGAAGAAGGAGACAAAGGCGGAGAGAGTCGACCAAACAGATGCCGCGCGCGCGCGCGGGGCCGCTGGGCGGACGACCCAGAACGCTAACCCCGAAACTCCAACACCCCAACCCGTTGCAACTACCTGATCCGAGCTGACCTGATCTGAGATCCTACCTGAACTATGCCTTAACCTAGCCATACTACCTAATCTCACCCCCACCTTTCTTTATGTATGCCGCACGCAAGGGCGCTACCGAGTGAAACTATACAACCTCTCGTCATCCATACTCCGGCACTGTGATCTGCAAGTGCAAAACGAAAAACTTTGAATCAGTAGAAAGTGTACCTCTCGTGAGCGAGAAGCGTTCCAGGTTGAAGGCGTTCCCCATGCCTCGGCTCATGGAGACGCGGTTCGCAAAATTGCTGGGGGAGCCCGTCAACGGCACCCCTGCTCCGACGGCCCCCGTGCCGCCCGTTCCCCCTGCTTGCTGCTGGTGGAACGCCTGTTCCGCTGATATGGACGCCCGCAGTGACCGCCGACTCATGATCGGGTTTTCCAGCGCGGCGTTCAGGTACTGTTGCAGCGATCTCGGGTCTATGTTGTCTTGTTCCATCAACCGATCCCACATGGTTGCCGACTGCACCTCCACATTGACAAAGTAACTCACCATTGCGCACAGAAGCATCGGAAAGACGAGTTTGCTCGAGTCCTGGCTGCCCGCAACAGACGTCATCTCGAACACAATGACGACGGAAGTCAACGGAAGGCGAATCATGGAAGAAAAAACAGCGGCCATGCCGACGGGGACGAAAAGCAAGCGGTAGTAAGTGTCGTTGAAAATGTAGGCGACGACACCACCGTAAAAACTGCCGAGCGCAGCCCCGAGGACGAGAGCAGGCGCGAAAATGCCGCCGCTACCTGTTTTCAAAGAACCGCATGAGGAAAGGAAGTACGCCGCCCATGCTGGAAGTAACTTTTTCGTGTTGGTTCTTCTCGTTCTCCTGTTGGTTGGTCTAATGTACTTAAACGCGGCCTAGATTCACGATTCATCTTCACGGGAGAGATCTTCAAATTGTTATAAAGTCAGCTGGTACTACTTACCCCCACAAGCCACCGCGGTCAGACAGGCGATGAATTTGCACGCGAAGAAGATGATCGAGCAGACAAGCAGCGGAGCAAGCAGGCTCTCATCCTGTAGAAGGCGCTGCCGTGGCTTGAGAATCTCGCTCATAGTCCGTCCACCGGCGCCCCAAACCCCGTCCCATCCGCACGACGGGAGCCAGTCTGCCGCCAGTTTTCTCGTGCTGCCTAGTGGCGCATTTTGTTTTTGTGTGTCTCCCGCCAGCACCGACCACGACGCGCCGTCGTCCGTGGCGTGGCTTTCACTGTTCAATAATGAAGGAGGCCGGCCATTCGCGGCGTCGCTCGCCTCGCTCAATCTCGACGTAGATGATGCTCCTATGCTTCCAACAGCGTCCTCCCCAAAAATTGCGGATGTGAGTCCGATAGGATCGCTCACCTCCAGCATCAACCGCCCGGTCGTTGGCGCTGCGCACGAGTTCTGCTTTGGACAGAGCTCCTTTTCCGTCAGAAGCAAGCGCGTCACTTCGTAGCACAACGTCCCCAGGAGCGTCGTCATCAGGCCTGAGAAAATCATTTGCTTCACGATGCCCACCCGCCGAAGCCGCGCTCTCAGGTACAGCACGGCCTCGGAAAATACCACCGGAACGTAGGCGGCAAAGAGCCCCAGTGGGATGGCGAAGAGCAGCCACCAGAGCACCTCTCCGTCCACCGCATCGCGCGGGAGTGGGTCGCAGGTGGCGTAAAACTTTCCCTTGACGACGAGCTGCGTGGTCACGCACGCGATCAAACTCGCCGTTGTGATAAGCGTCGTGTACATGTTGGAGTCCCCTAGTGAGTGCCGGAATTCCTCCATTGCGTACAGAACGCTCCCGATAGGAGCAGAAAATGCAGCGGCAAGCCCGCAGGTGCAGCCGACGATCACCTTGTGCGCCGACGATCAGTGGTTGTGTGACTCACTTTTTACGCTCCCTTACAACAAGTCCAGAACAAGAACAACTACCCAAAACCAGAAAATCGGTATAAGTCTGCAATCGCGCCGTGACAGTGACCAGGACCACTGGAGTATTTTATTTTAGTACCATCGTTGTCCGATTTTCTGGCGGGAAGTAGAGTGCGATTCTGGACCAGTTTTGGCAGAGTGCGTACAGACTGCACGAGACCGCGCTGCAAATGTGCAGCGTGGGAGCTTCCGCGCCCAGCGGGTTGCCGAAGCCGATGTACACCGCGGACAGGACGAAGCGCGCCACCCCCACGTGTGCGGGCACGAAGCTGCCCAGCGCTATGCACGCGCGCACCGAAATTGTTCCCCCGCCCGCGCACTCCGGAACCAGGTTAGAGGGGTGGAAAACCCGTTTTCGATTTTTCAATACGACACAGACAAATCCCCGGCACCTCCTGGCTGTCAATTTGCGGCGCTTGCTCCCTCCCTAGCTCTAATCGAAGCAGCATGTTGAGTATCACAGACCAGATATCAGAGACCTCAAGCTCAAACACAAGACAAAATACGGGACCAACCACATAGGACAGCACAGGCCACCCCGCGCACACATGAAATACGATTCTCGATTTAGAGGTTAATCCCCTCCCTAACCAAATAAGCGACGATGGTGCCCACGAAGATGCTGCTGAGCAAGACGCCGACGGCCCGGCACGCGTGGTAGCCGAACGCGTCCGCGAAGCTGCGGTCCTCGTCAGTGTTAAAAACCCGCTCGTTAAAAAGCACGTAGCTGTCCTCGACGTAGTGGTAGGCGCCGTGGAAAATGATGTTCACGCAGCCAATGCAGATGCCCAGCACCATCGCGAACATCCACCACGTGAAGCCGTAGCCGTAGCCAAAGTAGGGTTCGTCGACCGCCTGCGACAGCGTGGACTTTTCCGAGAACGAGCGCAGCGTGTACTGGCCGGAGGGGCGGTTCGAGCTCAACGTGCGACTCCCGTGGAAGGGCTTCTCGGATTTGATCGCCTCGAGCCGCCGCTGCTTCTCGCTGTCGAAGCGCTGCGGGCCCTGCAGGCCGAGCGTCTTCACGTCCTCACCGCCAGAAGGGCGGCCGCCGGAGGACTGGGCAGAAAGCAGCGTCACGACCGGGGCCTGCGTGGTGTTGCGCCCGCCGCCGTCGGACACCATATGACCGATCGGCGCGCTGGGTTTGTCGGGGGACCCGGCGGATCGCGAAGAAGAGCTTGGATGGTTCCCGTCGCATGATGTGGGGAGCGCCGGATTGCTCGCGCTGGACAATAACACCGCTCCGGGCAGCGGGTTTCCGGCGAGCCGGGTTGGGGTATCCGGATCGAGAACCTCCTCCTCGCCGACTGTGGGGAAATCTGGCCAAATTCAGGCGACAGTTTCCGTCCGCGAATACGTTCTCAAAAATCACAGTCTCATGCTTGCCTCGACGTCGAAAACTTCCTACTTACGTACCTCCCGAAGTCCTGCTCCCGATGCCATAGGCGCCGACGGAACTCAGGAAGGACATCGACGGACTCGCCTGTGATGATCCGAGCGAGCCGACCTTCTGAACGGATGGGGCTGGAAGCTGGGTGTGAAACGGGTCGCCGCTGGATCCGTTACTTCCTGTGCCTCGTCCATCGGCTGTCAACGCGGGTCCGAATGTCAGCACGGATTTTGACTCCGCCGCTACCGGTATTGCCCTGATGCAAGCGTAAGAAAGTAGTCATTCACCATGTAAGTTTCTTGGTACAACCAACCGTTCCGCACCATCGACCAAGCGAGAAGGAAAACCGAGCCTCCACAACGAAAACTACAATACACTGCGGAGTGCGCGGGGCTTGGCGGCGGCCCTTCGCCATCGTCGGCGCCCCCGCCAGAGATCGCCGCTCCAGCTCCCGGCAGCGTAAGCTTGTTCGCGTTGCGATCCAGCGGTTTGCCGGTCGAAGCCGCCTTCCCCCCTCCTGGATCCTGCGTTTCTTGGTCAAGCGCGGCGGCCAATGTCCGCCTCAAATCGCCAAGCTCGGCTTGTCCCTCCTGGCCTGGCGGGCCATTGTCGTGTTGCTCCGCCATCCTGTTTGTTGCTCCGCATCAGCGGAATGTCGGCCTGGCTCCCCTGCCAGTCGCACGCCGGAATTTCATGCCGAACACCGCTAGCGCTTCAGGACGAAAGTGAGAGTAGAACGAACAATTTGAATTTACCCCAAACGACTAGAACCTTCGCTGTTGCACTCAAGTCAGCTCTCTTTCTTCAGTGTACTGTAGTTCCTCTCTCTGCTTTCTCTTCTTTCTCGATCGTCCGATAGCATGACTTGTGCCTCGCACCAAGTACCGGTCTCCGAAGATGAGCATAGCGCCTCCTTCAATTTCAACAGCCCTGTTGAACAGCAGATAAGAAAATCCACTGGGCTTTGCGCCCAGCTTCAGCGCGGCTCGGCCGCATGAAAAAAATACAGCATTTGATCGCTTTGAATGGGTGAAGCGCCGACCTGAACGGCATGACCCAAGGCATGACCCAGAAATGCCAAGTGAAAAGTAAGTGAAGTGAGTTCGAGGCGCGCCACAAGTCAATGGTCTCGCGCGCTGTGTCACTATGATTCAACGGCTCATGAAGTTGTTCCTAGCTCGGTTATAGCCGCCGCCGCAGTGTTCCGGGGACAAAAAAGCTCCGATTCTATGGATCGTTTTCGCGCGTGATAATCAGCAGTCTTTGGGCTTGCGAGCGAGTGCGAGGACGCGGTCGGGCTCGAGGACGCATAAAAAGACCAGCTGCTTCAGTCGGAATCCGCGAGCAGGTCGTCTTCCTGATCCTCCATCACCTTGGTGTCCTGCTGGTTGACAACCTCGTCTGCACCCCCGAAGTCACTCAAGTCTACTGACACGCTTCCGCTAGCCCGCCGCTGTCGCTTTGCCGCCGGACCATCGGCACCCCCGAAGTCGCCGTCGTCGAGCGTCTCGTACCTGTATGTCGTTTTTTCATATTACTATCCACCTTAGTATCCAGCTCCTACGCCGACGATCATATACGATGAAAATCTGGTATCTATACGTTTCATTCCGTCGTAGCTCGATCTCATCCTCCATCTGCGGTGCTGCCGCCGCTTCATTCGCTGCAGCTGGTCTCCCTGCATATTTGATGGATCTTACCGCCCCGTGCTCCCTTGGCAACAGGCTCGGGTGGCTTTCCTGGTAGATGAGCAAATCCTCTCTCTCCAGTTCCTCCCGCAGCTGCATGCGCAACTCGCGAAGCCGCAGGAGTTCGCCCTCGTTTGCTTCCTTCTCCGCGTGGACGTCGTCGCCGCCTTTCTGCTCTGTGTCCTCTATCTCCTGTTCCAGCTTGTCGATCTTCTGCCTGGCTTTTATCACCGCCTGCTCGTGCGGATCCTTCCTGTTTATCTCGCGGTGCAACTCGTTCAACTGCCTGTCGTGTGCGTTCTTGTGGTGAGAAGACGAACCGACGCAACCCGCAGATCTTCTTCCATTGAAATTCAATCTCATAAATCAACCCAACGCAATCATTGCCAATGCAAGGAAAAGGCTAAATCGCTGTTGAGCGCAGCCAATGCAAAGTACCTGTTGAGCGCGTCGATGGTTTCCTGCTCCTGCTCTGCCTTCGCCTGCAGGTCCAGGTATTCGCGCACTAACTGCCGTTTGAACACTGGGTCTTGTTTTTTCTTCTCTACATTCTCTTCCCGCAGTGTCAGATAGTGCTCGTGGTTGTTCGAGTCCAGGAAGTAGATGCGCTGCCCTAGTTTCAGAGTCACCTCCGTGGACTCGTACTGGCCCGGCCTGTTCTTGTGCTTGTGAAGTATCACGCCGGGGACTCTTTCCGCCTCGGACTTCGGCACCTGCAGGAACACGTCTTCGTCGGTCGGAGCACCACTCAGCTCGCTACCCATCTTGTACACTTCTGTAATGCGTTTTTGTTTCGGAATCATCCTTCCGAGGAGAATTGCCAGCTGCTAGAGGTGGACGATGCTGTAGCCAAAGCCATCAGAAAGATTGCCATTGCAAACAAGCTGGCTATTCAATAGGCAAAAACACGCCGGAGGAAGGTCAGCGTCAGGATTAAGCTACAAACTAACATAAGAAAGTTAAAGTATAAGGAGAAAAAAAAACTGTACTGAGGTCTCGGGCCCGCGTGACGACAGTGACAGACGTCGGATCTTTCCACGTGAACGTGCACATGTTCATGTAGGTGTGACCGATCACAAGATTCTGTTCCTCGCTCATCGCCGGCTCGTAATGCTTGCCAACAATTACCTGATCAGCACAAAAAGATTGCTGCGATTTGCATTTGCATTTTCTACGTAGGGTAGAGGGACGGAAAGAAACGCACACTCAAAAGCATTCGAAGCTACTTCAGGTGGGACGCCAAACGAGAAAACTATTGATCTACCGTCGGATGTTCCTGCGACAAGCTGCGGGTCTGGCCGTGCATGTGCTTCGTCTCTCCGGAATAGACGAGCTCCAGGCTACGACCAGGCTGCTGCCGCGGCTGCGACGGCATAGAGCCGCCACCCAGGGATCCCATTGTGCTCGGCGGACGATGAGGCTCGAC
Source organism: Amoebophrya sp. AT5.2 (assembly GCA_005223375.1). Lineage (NCBI taxonomy): Eukaryota > Dinophyceae > Syndiniales > Amoebophryaceae > Amoebophrya > Amoebophrya sp. AT5.2. Next base: position 7,013 of record RXOD01005219.1, on the reverse strand, counting down.
GGGTCCGGCCGCAACCCACCAAACTCTTTCTCGAACACTACTGATAGGCCCAGTTCTACAGTCTGGTCACGAATACAGATTTTACTATCAGTGGCCGTAATGTCGCGCTGCACTTATTCTGGCGTAGTTCGTTAGGGAATTCAAAATCCCAGCAGCGCCTTGTTGCAGAAAAAAAGTGCTGTAAAATATCGATCTCTTGTTCGGATGACCTCTTTCTCTAGAGCCGCGGCTCCACTCGGGTGAAAATGTGTCGCCTGCTGTTCTCAAAATAGGGTTACCGTGTGCGAAGGCTCCCCTTTGATGTCGTGCGAAGCGAGCGAGATCTTCGACAAACACAGATTCGAGAACCTCAGCACGATCGTGATCGAACAATGCAATCGATGGACTGCGACAAGAATCAAGACTCACGAAAGAACCTGTGAATACATAGAGACGATCGACATGCTCACGTACATCAGGGAATCTTGCATGATTACCCTGTCTGTCGTTGAAGCGGTAAAGACACAAGATTTGGGGGCGACCTTCGGGTTCGGGGACGAAGTAGCGATCTAGTAGTTTTTTGATTGAATCGATCAGCCTGTTCTCACGTTACTGATTTTGTACCAGATGAGACACATCAAAAGACAAACGAGCAGCGAACGGCGCAGAGCGCACAAGCCACTCACTAAGCAACGACACAGCAGTGACGATGTCGCTTTATCAACTGAAGGCATCGAATCAGATAGTGCATTTAGTGCAGCTGCATCGCCGCTTCGCTGCCACCGTTAGCGTTACTGATCGCGGCCCCGGAACTACTAGTCTGTCCCGGATTAGCTTCGGCTTCGCCTCCAGAATCTGCGCTCATCTCCACGTCAATATTTCCCCCCCGGTCTGCTTCGCCCTCGGAGTCGGTGACCTCGACGATGTCGAACTCCTTCACGTAGTCCCGCACACGCCTCGCCCAACCCTCCACTTGGTACTTCCAAAAGCGTTTGGACATGCTCAAGTCTTTGTGGTCCGGAGTTGCAGGAGGCGACGCAGGAAACCTTGTCGTTTTAGTCACATCGTAACAGCGGCTCGCATCATCTCTCCTGCGCTCCAAAACCGACGTTCGAAGATAGCGAAAAATAGTACTCATCCGCCAGGTGTCCGTTTATCTCGCGGAGTCCCTTGATTGTGCCGTACTCAGCATAGTAATCCATGTTTTTCACCCGGTCAACGTCTTTTTTTCGCCGCTTGCGCAGCGCGTCCGGGCACTGGCGCCCGTGGTCGTCCCTGAAATAACCAGATTTGCGGCCAGTACGAAGCAATCGAGCTTGCAATAGTCTACCTTACAGCTAAGTCTATGAATAGCACGGTCACGAGCTACGCATGTCCGGCGCTCAATCGAGCGTAGGACCACAAAACAAAATGCAGCATCATACTGCCACGCCTTCTGCTTCGGCGCCCCACCCGCCGCCTGCGCTCCTCCCCCCGCTTTTTTCTTCGCCATTCCCCAACCCGCTGGGTTGGTTATCAGCGCCGGCGTTATTGCGGCATCGTCCTCCATCTCATTGGAGGCGTCCAGCTGCTTCTGGGCCCAGTCCCGCTTTGCTTCTTCCGTATTTAGCAGAACGTTCCATGGCTGCAGCAACGCCGCCGTCGCGCTGCTTCCGCCCGAGATCGGCCACAGGGTGTTGTTGCACTGCGCTCCCGGAGACGAACTGGACTTCATCTTCGCTTTCTTTCCATCCGCGTCCTCCTCCCATTCCCCCGCGTCGAAGTCGCAGAAGCCCTTTCTACTAGTGCTCTCCGACGTGTTGGTGCCAGCATTCCGCGCCGCAGCCGAAGCGGAAGATCCTGCCGCATTCCAGCCGCCCCCTTGTCCCGGATCCTCGGTCGTCGGACTGCTACTGAGCGAAGCATCGGCCGGCACCACGTAGCTCGTTGTGGTGCCGCCCGCAAGCAAGGCACTGCCGGACGGATCCGCCGAAGTGGCTTCTTTTTTGGTCGCTGCAGCGCGCTCCACCGCCGCCGCAATCCTAGTCTCTCTCTTTTTTTTCCGCGAGTGCAACCGCGGTGGCGGCACGAAGCGCTCCCCGTTCGCCTCGGCAGTGGACTTCAGCGTGCGGATCATCTCGCGCTCCTTTTCTTTTTTACCGGACCGCTTCCCGCGTCGCCGGTGCACCCACTGCCCCGCGACGCACTTCCACCGCGGCCACATTTTGATCAGACGCCCGTCCTCGCCGTAGGTAATCGTGCACGCGCCGTACGTTGTATCCTCGCTAGGAGCAGCAGGCGCGGGCTCCGGCTGCGCAGCATAGTTGTAGTTTGTTCCGGAAGCGGTAGCTGGCATCGTAGTGGCGGTGATGGGGCCGTTGGACGACTGCTGAAGGACGTAGTTGATGCCGTGCGGCTGCTGCTGCGCGCTGTCTTTGGAGCCGTAATTGGATCCGCCGGCTGCACTGGACGACTCCGCGACGCACGCCGGAACCGGAACCAAAGTGGGACTGCGATCGTTGTTCGACTGCTGCTCCGGCGGCGACTGCATATGTTGCTGGTGCTGCTGCTGTTCCTGTACTGGTGGAGCGCGCTGCCGCGCGCCAGAGGTGGCGGCGGAAGCTGTTGCTCCACCGTTCTTGGGGTTGTTCTTGTCTATACTTCCCACCGGGCCTGCGATCTCTCCGAACCCGGCCGCATACTTTCCCTTTCCTTTGCCTCGCTTTCCAGCCCGGGCTTTCTTCCCGTAAGGCCCAGCCTGCTCCCCCGCCCCGAGGAACGCGCCTTGAGCTTGCTGCGGGTGCGGCGCCGGGGCGTGTTGCTCGGGGCCACTGATGTACTTATGCGCACTAGCCCAGGGGGCCCCCGCTGGAGCCGGTGCTCCAACTGCTGGCGCGCCCTGGGTGGCTTGGCCGTACGCATTGGCCGGTGCGCCGTACACATTCCTGTCCTGCCAATTTCCGTGCGCGGACGGATGGCGCGCTACCGGGCCGTAGTCGGGCTGTTGCGGGTGGGGTCGCTGTGGCTGCAGGTTCTCGCGCAGCACCCGAGCGGTGTATTCTTGCTGCAGCTGATTTTTTGTGTGTGCATGCTACACCCGCTCGACGATACAGATGGACCGATATTGTACACGCAGACTGCACAACAACAGCAGGCAGGGGAATGCTATTGAAGTGAATCCAAATATCCGATATACCTGTCCACCCTGTAACGCCTGTGCCTCTGGGGGCAGCATCGGAACGCCCTGGGGAGCCGATTCGTATTTCACGTCGGGGAGATGCTGTTCCCAGTCCGAAATCGACGCAGAGGAGGAATCAGCATCGCTGAGGTCCTCGGAGGAGCTTAAGTTCACGCTCTCGGCGTCGTCCGCCACCGCCTCTTTCTCCGGCGCCGAGCGGCGCCTGATTCGCAATTCCTTGCCCTTTGTCTTCTTGGCGTTTTCGGACAGTAGTGGACTTTCCTTCAAAAGAGTCGCGTCGGACGGTGTCCCTTCGAAATTCGACCCGCTGCCGGTGTCGGCTGCCGACTTCAGCGCGTCGTCGGACGCACCATTCTCCCCAGAAGCGAGAAACGGATTCTGTCCGGCAGTGGGAAAACTGCTTGCCGAAGCGGGGGCAGCCGCTTGTTTCGCAGCGCCATCGGCCGAAGCAGACGAATTTCCCGCCTCGGAACCCTCCGCGTTCCCGTTCGCGTTCGTGGGCACAGCGCTACTCTTCTCACGGTCATTTCCCACCAGCGATTTCCGACTGAGAAATGGGTTATCCCCCACAACTTCCTCGCGCTCTTCTTCCGCCGGCGAGTCAATGTTGTCGTCCTGTTCTAGTTCCTGCATGTCTATCTCATCCTCGCCAAAATTCAGTTCCGAGACTTCAGAATCCAACCTGTCATCGTCTTCCTCTTCGTAGTCCGACATGCTGTCCATGTCCTCGTCGCTCGCACTGGCGTCAGGCTCCCCCACTCCCCACCCCCATCGGTTGCTGTCGACCTTGCTAGTTGTGTTCGTCACCGTCTGCTCCTCGCCGTCTTTCGGGCGCAGCATCACGTTACTTTTCTGGCAGCGGAAATCCCGGTCCTTGGCATTCGACGATGCGGCGGCGGCAGCGGCGCTGGCATCATCCTGCTTCTCGTCCGCCCGTCTGCGAAACTGTGGCGGGATAGGGACGATTTTTACCGAGGAGCGAGCACGGCCTGCGGAACCGGAGCCAACCGCTGCACCAGAGCCGACCGGCCTGCTGCGGGACCTCGAACCAGGAATCGGCACCAGCGGTTGCGGCCCGCCGCCTGCACCCGCGGAGGCGCCATTCCCACTCGTCTTAGAAGTCTCGGCGAACGCCACCGAGCATTCGCCTTCACCGAAACCTGCACCCCCTTCATCTTGAGCGCGTCGCAGACGTTCACGCCTCCACGCTTCACGCTCCATCTGCTTCTCGCGGACCCGCCGGCCACCGCGATGCTTCCCGCGGACCCGCACCGTGCGGCTTTTCTGTGGTGGTCCCTTCCCATCACCCCCCGCCGCCTGCCGCTCCTGCGTGCGAAACCGCGGTTTTTGAGTTCTGTTGCCGCGTAGACGCTCCGCGCTGCCGTCGCCGCGGCGTCCGACCCCCCGGCGGCCGCGCGACCGTCTCCGCTCCGGCGGGCTGCGACCGTGGCGGGAATCGCTATGCTCCACGCGGTCCTCGATGTGAACGTGCTCGCGACCGTGGTAGACGTGGCCGCGCCCGCGCGGCCGCCTGCTGCCTTCGAGCTCGCACCCTCGGCTGCGGCCTGCTGTGTCGCCATCCTTCTCGCGTCCCCGGTCGTTCCTGCCGGCACTTCTCCGTCGCTGGCGTCCGCCCGCCCGGTTCGAATGCGCACTTCTCTTGGTAGCACCCCCGGACCCCCTCGGCAACGGCGCGAAACCTCTGCTATTGTCGCCCTCATGATTTTTTCGAAGCCTGCTCCTGCTTCGCCGGCCCTCACTGCGCGCCGACCGCGCGCGGCTTGGCGCTCTGGAGGAGAATTTATCGTCGCCAAAGTCCTCCGAGGAGGACAACTCGTTACTGCTTCGATCGCCGTCGGCGCCCCCTCCGGCTTCCTCCTGATCGACGCTGCTGGTGTCGTTCTTCAGAGCCTCGGATTTCAAAACGCTTCCCAGAGCGCTGGTAAGCGTCGCGCGCACTTCGTTTTCGCCTGGCGAGGTCGGGGACGGCTCCTTATTGCATTCCTTTTCTCTGTGAGCGTTCAATGTCTCGCAGCCCAGGACATTTGTGATCCTGATTGGCGCGCCCAACACTGGCGTGGGATCGTCGTCCACCGCGTCTGTGAGTAGAAGATAATTTCATCGATAACAACTTCATCTTACTTCGTCCAATCAGAGTTGTGCCAACTTCTTGCATTCCCTACAATCTTCAAGCCACGTGACCTCGATCGGCCGCGAAGGTAGTGGATCATATGGGGTTGCATTCTCTGCGGGCTTCATCTCGCCGCGAGTAAAAAAGGGCTTCCGCCGGTGCATTGCCGTCAGAGCGTGCCGTCATCTCCGATCTTGTTCTGATCATCGGTACATGTCAACAGCTGCAACTTCGCAAGATGAACTCATATCGTGCTTGTCGCGCTATTGAAAGTACCGAAAGCATCCAGCAGGAAGCTGTTGTCGATGAGTGAAGCAGCCGCCTTCGCAGGCGCGATCCCGTCGCCTCCGGAGGCCATTTTGTGATGTCACAGCAGGATAAAGACCGGGTCTTCCAACTCGATGAAAGATGACGGAATGCTCCGAAACCGACAAACCGACGGCTGCCACTCGATTGCTCCTCGACGGCGCGTCAGATGAAATTTGACCGCACAGTGAGAGACTGCAGCTTTTCAACAGACCGCTACAAGAGAAAGCTGCCCTTGCACGGCGCTACCGTATGCGTTTTGTCAAAAAGAAGTGCAGCGGTACTCGCGATCTAGAAGTACTGCCAGCAGCGGATTGCCCGTATATCGGCATGTCAATAGAGGGAGCGAAGCAGGTTCCTGGAGGCGAGTCCGGGGACGTCGAGCCGGTGGATCCAGGACTTTGATCTAAATTTTCTTCAGAAGGAACGCAACGGGCCGACACTTCTACACCACGACGCTTGAACACTTTGATGCTGAGTTTCTTCGCGCCTTCTGCGTCGAACGAGTCTGGACTCATCCTCCACACACGGACACAACTGCTGTCATGTTTGTAGCCATGCCGTGTTGTTCATGTACCCATTTTCCAAAACAGTGCTAGTGCATGCCGTCTGCAACCCGTTCCTTCAAGAAGCCAGCTCCGTGTTGCGCAGACTCTGGTGCCCAAAAATCGGCAACCGCGTTCATTCTTATGTTCCTTTATGCATGCAATCACGCCCGCTCCTTGGTCTTTTTTTCCTGGAAGCGGAAGCCACGCCGAAGCCGTGCAAAACAAAAGCAGAACCTGAACCTTGCAGAAACGCAGCGGTAAAACTGCGCACCGGGGCGCGCACTCGCTTGTTTCTGTTAGAGTGCGTCGCACCTGTTAATTAGCTTGATGTCCATTGTTTATGTATATGTTTCAACTCTACATCGTCGTTTATTTAGTCGTTTATTTCTCCTTCCTCTGCGTCCGCTTTCTCCGCCTGCTCCTGCGCGTATCCCTCGTGCGTGAGGATTTCCAGCGCGCCAATGCGCAGAAGCAAGAACCTGTTCTCGCTTAAGGAGCACGCGGACCTCCAGTCTGGGTTCGTCACCACCTTTTCCAGCTTGATTTCCTTCCGCTTTTTCGACAACGCGCTGTCCGAGTTAACAGCACTACTTCCTTCGCGTTCTGTTTCCTGTACGTTACCGGAAGATGCTCCGCCCACAGCTGCTGACAAACCACTGAAGAAAGAGTGAACCCAGCCGCCGCTCTCCTCCGCGACCGGAGTCGAGCGAAACAGGTAGGTCCGAGAAGCGGCGTCGTGCAGCAGAAATTGATCGCGAGCGAAGATTCCGAAGCGCACCGCCGCCAGCGGGAGATTTCTGTCGTGGTACTTCAGCGGCGCTGACATGAAACGCGCAAACGGCGTGTAGTACACCCGCCGCTGCAGCGGCAG
>RXOD01005218.1:0-15278 GCA_005223375.1 Amoebophrya sp. AT5.2 | reverse complement strand
GAGCTTGTCGTGCGTGGCCGCGGCGGGACGAACTCCAGGTCGACCGCCACCTGCGGTTTTCGGGGCGACCGGGTGCTCGCGAGGGCCGAAAACCGCCGGTCGTGCTGCCACGCGTCGCGCTGCGACTGGTCCCACTCCGCCTCGGAGAAGGGCTCGAACCGGTCCCCGTCGCGCGCCGGCGACTGCTCGAAGGCGAGACCTCCGGCGGATGCCGCCCACCTTCTTTCCTGTTCGGCGAAACGCGCTTTCAGCGAGTGTTCGATCTGGGCCAGCCGCTCCTTTTTCTGCTTCCGCTGCAGATGATAGTCCTCCAGCAGCGCGTAGCGGTGCAGATCGACCTTGGGGTAGTGCAGCTTGCGTCGCCGCCGCTCGGATCCCGCGGCCAGAATCGCGCCGCTGCGCTCCAGCCGGGCACTGGAGGACCGGATCGGGTGCAGCTGCCGTTGGCCGGTCGACGCGGAGAAGGAAGTGCTGGTGGCCGGGTCCGCGCCGCCGTACTTCAACAGCCGCTCGACGTCGCGTGCACGCCGCTCGATCAAAGGAACGACCATGGCGTCTGCGGCAAATGCTGGCTGTCGCTGTTCTTTCGTCCTCGCGCGAATCTAGGATCTGGATCGAGAAACAAATCTACTTTATGTACGGGAAGAAGCGTAGTTGCACAGGAAGAAAAGCGTCCAAAATGTTTATCCCTCCGCGACATCTCGATCTCTCTGGGTGTTGAAACACAACGGCTCTCTCGATCCCAGATCCCGCTACGACTCAGTGCGAGAGGAAACGATGACGAACGCGGTTAAGTACTTACCCTCACGACGCACAAGGTTCTTAGACAGGAAAGCATGACTCGCTGTACTGAGATGAAGTTTTCTCATATCTGGAGCACTCAGCCGAGTCTCGCAACGATCATGACAAGGCGGTTCTGTCATCATGTTCATGTAGCGGCTAAGGCAAAGGCAAATCCATACCCACCATCCTAGCAGTCGGCAAAACAGTGGAAGGCCCCACTTTGAGTTTGTCTCAAGGCATGGCGCTCTTCCTGCGTTCAATCGCTTCTGAAGTGCATTTTCCACGACATTTTCTGCACATCGTGTCGTGTTGTGAAACTCAATTGCACTCAGATATGCAGGAAGCGCTATGCGTGTTCGTCCTCCTTGACAGCATTCCCACCGTGCCAGGCTCACTTCTCCATCGTCTTCCGCGCGGCAACCTAAAGGATGCCAAAGCAGCGCACTGCACGAGCTTCTTCCCAGGTGAAGACACCTACTTACCACCGTCCTCCGGTCCTCAGGCTAGATGTTCGAGAGCGAGCTCCATTCAAGCGCATCCACTGCCTCTCTCCGTCTCCACCTCCACCCCAGCCCCGCAACTGTGTCTACCGTTGCGTTTGCGACAACCTCCTCCCCTACCGCTCTTTTTGCTTCATCGCTTCACACCTCCATCGTTTCCAGCAGGTGCAGCAGGTTCGTGTCTTTCGGGATCACGGCGAAGGGGTTCAGGTGTGGGTGGCTCGTGAAGTAGTGCTTTTTGCAGTCGCTGACGAAGGTGGTTTCCTTGATCTCCGGGATTTGGTACAGCCGCGCGGTGTACCTCAGCACGTGCGGAAAGCTGGACAGCTGCGCCGCGAAGGTCTTGAAGTACACTGCGTAGCACTCGTCTAGGCGGATTAGGGTCTGGAACAACCGCACGTCCGCGAGTGTGAGCCTCTCTCCCACCAGAAACTTCTTCGTCCCACGACCACCGTCCGCTTTGAAGTGGTCCTCCAGCTTCTGCATGCCCTGTAGCAAACCCTCCATCGCCGCGTCGTAGGCGTCCTGGGACCGCGCGAACCCGCACTTGTACACCCCGTCGTTCACCGCGCCGTAGACGTAGTCGTTCCACGCGTCGATCTCTTCCTTCAGCTCGTCCGGGTACAGGTCCATTGCCCCCGCCGGGTTTTCCGCCGTGCTGGTTTTCCCCGGCCAGTTGTTCAGCTGGACGATGATCTCGCTGGACTCATTATTCACGATCTTTTGCTGCTTGCGGTCGAAAATAAGCGGTGTGGTGAACTTTCCGCCACGCTCCAGAGACTCTCCGCACCGCTCGTAAAGCTCGCGCAGCGTGCGGGCTTCGAAGCCGGAGTAACTGTCCGGCGCACAGTTGTCGGTCGCGATCGTATGGGGCGGTTTGCCGTCGGTCTCGTCCTTGGGCGCGACCTCGGCCAGGGCGGAGCCCTTAGCAACCGCAACTTGTTCCTCGTCGGACAGCAAGGCCAACGGCACGACGCCTTCGCCGGGGGCGCGAAAGACCCAGCCGCAGTGGCTGTCCACGTCCGGCTTGGTGCGCTGCCAAGTCGGGTGCACGGAAACCACGGGGAGCTCGGCAGGAGAGATCTGCTTCAGCCGCGCGACTGTGGCGGCGCGGTTGGCCCAGGGACAGGCGTAGGAAACGTACAGCACGTAGCGGCCAGCCTCATAGGGAAAGTCCGCGTCGCCCAGAGAAGCGCGATAGCGAGAAGCGCGGCGAACAAAGGCCATCCTCCTAGAAAATGCGAATACTGATGGTATGACCGGCGGTATCGAGGTACTTTTGTACAGGAGCTGCTAAAGCCTTCACCAAGTGCAGCAACAGTGCCTGCTACGCCGTCGTGTGCGGCAGATCTACAGGTATAGGAAGAGTCACGGTCATTTCATGAGGAAAGCGCTAGTATATCGTATTTGTGCAGCTGAGTACTATACCTGGAGCGAACGGGGCCTGTGGTGTACTAGAATCCAGTGAGAATAGCAATTGCACCTGCGGCTGCGTCCCTCTGCTTATACTAGGACTAGCATGCAGCTCTCCCTCTCCATAACTATGGTATCTGCATGTCGACAGTCTACCCACAATGCTGAAACTGGGGGCACTGAAGCCGCGGCTCGACGCTCATCCCTCGCGAGAACAGTCCATATGCAGCGGTCCGTAGCCCGCAACAGAAGCCAGCTCCTCGTTGAGGGTTCCAGCGACACTTGCAGTTATCACGGACCTTCTGAATAAGAAGTACTTTATTTCGGAAGCCGAGGACCTCGAGACCAAGTGAAGATGTGCAGGAGCACGCACACCGCAGCTGCTACTTTTTGGGAAAATTATCGTGGTCGTGCTCGCGCAAGCTCAAAGTTTGTAGATAAAGGCTCCTCGTCTCAGAACCAAAAAACGCGCTCTACTCAAAAAAACATACTTATCTGCCACGTGGGCTACTTGTCAGCGTATGCGTAGCCGTTCTTAGTTACCACCGCGACACACATAAACACATGAGGTTGAGGCGCGCGCACATTGCCTTTCTTTTCATGCCCCGCGAACCGAATCAAAACTGCCCCGGGCCGCGCCCTTCAGTCGGCTACTCACGAGCTTCCTGCTCCATGCCCGCTTCCCCTTCTTCTTCTGCCGCGCTCTTCGAGAGGATCCCCCGCTTCCTCAGGATGTCTTTCGTCTCCTCCGCTATCCGCTTTATCTTCGCCACGACCGCACTCACCACGCCTGGTGGCTCGGCTTCATCGTCCTGTTTGGCGCTCACTATTTCAAGCAGATTCCGGTCCACCGGTCCGCGGCACTGGGGGCACTCGTTGCTGCGCTGCAGATGCGCCTCGAGGCAGGACGTGTGAAATGCGTGCTGGCAGTGAAAAATAAGCGACCACGTCTTTTTGCCACCCTTCTCCAAGCATATGCAGCACTCCGAGAGATCAGCTGTAGAGTGTGACGACGAGAAGATTTGTAGTTGAAATTCGAACTTGCATTTTTGTAGTTGCTGGCTATCTTTATCGCGGCTATCTTTTACGCGGCATCTTTTTATCCTTTCACGAACCGCAAAACACCAATTACAGAACGAGGCAAAAGTACATCGGTCTACCGCTCCACGAGCCTCTTGCGAAATACTTTTTCGCCTGCGCCCACAGTGCGTCGTCCACTTTCGGCGGCAATCTCGCGCAGTCCGCCTGCGCCTGCTTCGCGCTGTCCAGGATTTCCTGCGAGTTTTCCGCCATCTTGCACCCGCCGCTCAGCGCGGTGCTCACTTTCTCCTTGCGCCGCGCGTGCGAGCCCGTGCCTGACTCGCTGTTTCCGATCTCGGTGTACTTTCCGGCGTAGCGCTCCTTCAGCGCCTGCTTCGGGGCGTCCAATTCGTCCTGGACCGCCTCGATTTGCCGGCGCAGGGGCTCCAGAATGGGCCCCACGTACGTCTTTACGTCCACCGTGCGACCGCGCTTCCGGATCTCGGAGGCGATCTGCTGCCGCTGCGTCTCGGTGGACACCGAGCGGACCGGGGAGTCCGCCGCGTAGACGCTGCTGATGATCTCGTCCATGATCGTTACCCAGATCTCCTCGCAAGCCGTGTCGAACTTCCGCAACTGGTCCTGCCACTTCGAGAAGAAGTCCGACCAACCCTCGTCCTGCAGCGTCTCGCGGAACTTGCGGAAGAGATCTGTGGCCGATTACTACATCACATGAAGGTCTAAAGAAGAAGCAAATCAATATACCGCGTAGAGCTCATCTATAAGACTTTTAAATACCCGAGTGGAAGTCCGACAGCCCCTTCACCCCGTTGTGTTCCCCGCCCTTCCGTAGCGTCGCCTTGTAGGTGCCCCAGTGCAGGCGCGCCCACTCCGCTACGCAGCTCGGCGTGGCCGCGTTCGCCGCCCGCGCCGCTTTTTCGATGTGCTTCTGCAGGTTGGCGATTTCGTTCTCCAGCTCCTTCAAAACCGCCATCAGCCGTTTTTCGTCCTGCTTGATCCGCGCTGCCGCCTGCTCGAACACCTCCCGGATGGCCTCCGACAGCTGCTGCCCCGAGCTGGACTGCTCCGGATCCCCTTCCCCACCATCCCCCTGCTGCTTCTCGAGCGCATCCGCGCGCTCCTGCGAGTAGGTGAGCAGCTCCTGCAACCGCTTGTGCGCCGGCAGGTTCACGTCCGCCCAGAGCGACCGGAACAGCGACGCGGACAGCTCCGGCACGCCGGTGTCCTCGAAGGCGAACCCGTTCGCGTCATTCGTGGACAGGCCCGCCAGCGCGAGGTACTTCTCGCTCGACACCACGTGCACGGGGATGTCGTGGCCGTACTTGAAGTCGGCCAGCATCTTCTGCACGTTCTTCCGCACGGACTCGCGATACAGGCGGTGCAGCGCGGAAAAGTCGTCCTCCAGCTCATCCAGCTCCTGCAGCTCGGACGGGGGAGCGTGGTCCGACTTCGTCGCCACGAACACGGTGGTGTTGCGCCCGACGTTCTTCATCTGTAGCTGCTGGACAGCGTCCTGCGATGAAGTGGCGGATTCTTTTAGAAACATATATATTTGAGCAAATAGTGTTTTTTTCGTACCTTCTGCAGGTATTCCTTGGTTTGTCTGTCGCTTCCTGCTCTGGCCGAGGCTGCGCAGATGAGGATCTTGTCCGCTTTGTGGAGGTACTTCTCCGCGATTTTCTCCCGCAGCCCGCACTCGTCTCCGAACCCCGGCACGTCCACCAGTTCAGTTCAGTAGGGTTACCGCCCTGGTTTCGCGAGATTTTGGACACGTTTTTGGGCTGGGTGACCCGGGCAGGTTCAGTAGGGGGAAGTCGCCTCCAATCGCCACGTTCTCGATGATGCGCCAGTAGTCGTTCTCCAGCCGCCGCAGCGTGTCCAGCGTGTACACCTGGCTCGTGAGCGTCTTGCCCATTAGGAGGTAGGCGGTCTGCGACTGCGGATTCTTCGCCAAGTCGAGCACGGAGCCGCTGCTCGTCGCGGGCCGCAGCGTGCGCTGTTTCTGCACCTCCCGCAGGAGCTCCGTCATGGCGTGCTGCGTCTGCGCCCGCCGGGTTTCCAGCATTTGCGGATTCGTCTGGTCGTCTACTTCCCGGGCCCACTCGTAGTTGGCGGCGAATCGGGTTCCGAACAGCAGCGTGAGCAGCGGTTTGCACTCCCTGTCTTTCTCGGTTTTGGTGACCTGCGGCGAGAAGAGGTCGTCGATCGTGTCGACGACGAGCGACAGCAGCTGCGCGTGGTCCAAAAACTTGAGCGTGACCGCGAAGGCGGGCGGCTGGCGCAGCGCGGCGGGCACCAGCCCCGACGAGAGGAGCCCGTCGCCCACGAGGTCCCGGCCGCCCTGGTACTCCGTCGGGTTGACCACCGTCGAGGCCGCCGGCGTGCGGTAGTAAAACTCCGTCGGCACGCTGGTCACGGCGGCGCCCTTACCCGCGGAAACCGCCAGGTTGTTGCCCAGCAGCGCGTTCACCAGCGAGCTCTTGCCGGTTCCCGTCGCCCCAATCACGCACACCCGGCGAGCTTCCCTGCTGCCGGTTTCGCCTAATGAAATGCCCCCAGCCGTCGAGGACGAGGACGAAGAGCTGCTACTGGACGCACCACCGCCCCCAGTGCCGAATCGCGCACCGTACGGCGGTGCCGCGTGGCTCTGCTGTGGGAGCGCGGCGGGCGGCTTCGGCAGGATCGTCCGCAGCTGGTTCGTCACGTTCATCATGGCCCGCACCGAGTTTCCCCCGGCCACCGCTCCACCGCTGTTCCCAACTGGCGAGATTTCCTGACTCGTGAAGGCTTCCAGCTCCCGCTCCAGCTGGACATACCGCACCCGCGCGGTGCGGTTCGGGTCGTGCCTGCTGCCGCGCTTCACCTGGAGCCGAAACTGCAGCTTGGCGGTGCTGCTCGTTCCGGATGCACCTGGAGCGAGTGCTCCCGTGCCCTTCAGCTCGCAGCCGCTCGCACCAACCACCATCTGAAACTTCATCTTGCCGAAGCCGTGCTCAACCACGTACGCCTGCCCGGATGATGAAGCCCCTCCCGCGCCAGCCTGGTCGTCCCGCTTCGCCAACAGCCTCTGCGATACCTGCGGCAGGCCGCGCTCTCTTTTGAAGTACAAAACAAGGACGCACGCGCTGAGCTGCGAATCCAGGCCGATGACGGCCATCTCGCCGGTGGTTTTCTCCGTTTCGGTTTTCACGCGCCCGTTGCTGTCCTCGATCTGGACGGGGGCCGCGCGAACCACTTTGCCGTAGAAAATCGTCGCCGCCGCCGGCTGGCCGTTTGGGTTTGGCGCGGTCGGGTCTACCTTCCGCCGCTGCCCGGAAGCGCAAGCCTCCCCCGGATCCGGATCCGCGGCGGGCCGCTTCAGGCTAGCGCTCGGTTGCCGAGACGGAGAGGACGGCATCGTGTGAGTTCGCCTTCGCCGATACCGGAAAAAGAAGCGGGTAGATTTACGCACTAAAGGCTCTTTCGGCGAAGAACATGGACACGATGAAAATGGAAGTGCGCGGCAAAACCTTTTGCTACCCTATGCTTGAACTACCGAAGGAGTCGATACACGCAGAAAAACCTCCACGGTGGTCATGATCAGTGCTGGGTTTCGTTTTGCGCGGTTTTGCGAACTGACTCAGATGACATTGCGAAGCCGAAAATCGAGGCGGACAAGCGAACACTGCGGCACTCTTGCGAAACCCTCGGCGACAGCGATGGATCAGCTTTCAATAAAAGGACCCGCAAATCAATGTGGTCCACTTCGGGAAAAAAAAAAGACGTCCCACAGCTTCATCTCGTTCTGAAACTTCCGCATAGCACGCCGCGCGCCCGCCACAGCATCAGCGAAGACAAACAACTCTTCACCTCGCTCCTTTCTTCCCCCCCTTCTTCGTCCTCGTCAGGCTGACCGAAACCACACTTCCCTCCTTCTCCCCGACAGCTGCCTTGCCCCCACCGGAAGTCCGTCCGGCGATTCCGCTCTTTCCCTTCTGCAGGAACACAGCCTCCCCGCCACCCGCCCCCGTCTCAAGATCCAGCAGCGCACTGCCGCCCCGCACTTTCCCCATCAGGGGCGCGCTCTCCGCGAAGCCTTCTCCCGACTGCCTCGCGACCGCGAAGCCAACCCGGGGCCCGTCCTTGTCGTACACGGTTAGGAAGCGGCGCAAAAACGGGTCCCCAAACACGAAGATCGGCCCTTTTGGCGGCGGCACGTCCAGTTCCATCAAAGAGAGCTCGCAACTCCCCTCACCTGGCGCAACAAAAAATGAAAATCCCTTAAATTATGACCACTATAGCATCTACTCTCTACCGCTGAATTTCCCAATGATCTGCTTCAGCTTGTTATGGCACTGCTCTGCCGGGATACAGCGAGATACAGAGACCCACCATCATCAAGGTAAAAAAAACCTTGGTCGATGTAGTCTTCTGGCTTCAGGTTGAGCACTCGGTCCCCGATCTGGAAGCCTAGCAGCGGCATCTCGGCTAGGTTCGAGCAGTCCGGTTTCAGCGCCAGTTTCTCGGTGAGGCTCGCGATCACGTCCGAGGGCCCCGCGAGCATGCTGGTGCCCGTGTCCACCGCCACCTTGCAGTTTTCGCACAGCCCCTTCGGCACGTTGTTGAAGGCGATGTCGTCGATCGCCACCTCCCAGTAGCTCTGGTGCGTCACCGGAGTCCAGAAGATTTCAGCCCCCAGCATCTGGCTCTCCTTGTACCCGCCGAAGCTGATTTCCGACTTCCCCGGCTCGTCAGAAAGAAAAACGGAAAACTGGTTTTTGGGCAGCGAGCTGGACTTCACGAAGTCGTCCATCATGTTGAAGCCGTCCCCCATGGAGAGATCCGCGAACCCGAGACCCATAATGCCGTCGAAACTGCACTGCGTAAACGGCTCGTCGGTCTCGGAAGTGGTAGCGATGAAAGACGCCGTGGTGCACATGTCGGAAGAACCGCCTTTGGTAGGGGTGGTTGATGTTGTTCGTTGTTGAGCCATGTTCTGATTTCGTTATCGTTCTCATCGAGAAGAAAATGAAGAAGCAAAAGCTGTTCTTGGGATGCAGACCTGATAGTTAGATTTAAGCACGTAGCTTGTTCATCCCCCGGACATCAGATTCGGTACCTAGGCATATCTGGTCTTTGACGAAGCCGCCGTGGATTTCGCCGGTCCCGAAGCGTATCGTGGACTCGCTGGTCTGCGCCGGGTCCGCTTCCAGGCTGACGCTGTCCTTCCCCACGGCGACGCCGCTCGAGCTCTGGCTCGGCTCGTAGCGCTTGTGCTGGATGCACGGCGCGGAGTCGCACTTCGAGCCCGGCAGGATCAGGTTCCCGCTCCCCGTGTCGAAGATGACTTGGAACTCCTGCGGGGGAGTGCCGACGGAGATCGTCCCCCAGTACTCGGTTTTGTGGATCACCCCTAGCGTGGACCAGGACTGAAACTTGCTCACGGACGACGCCTCGAAGAGAAACTTAATGGCCGTGGCATGCCTTGATGATGCCGCGAGGGACAGGGCCGCGGTCAGGGAGCGGCGGAGCAAGGAGGAGGAGGCCGCGGACGTGGAGGAGCTTGCGCTGGCCCTTCTCCTTTGGGTCAAACGCGAAGGCGTGTGCATTTTCGCTGCGGCTATCGACTTCGGCGGGGCGATGGCAGTCCGGGTCACGCGCCTTTCGGGTGCGCGCCGCGGCGAAATTAGGACGTGCTGTACTCACTCTCCGCACGGCATCCCTTTCATCCTCCCTACGCGAAGGACAATTGTAATAGCGGACGGTGTTTTATTGGATATGCATGGGACAGCGCGCAACAAACGCAAACAGAGCGGACAAAGAGGCGAAGCAGGACCAATGAAGAGAAGTTTTGGTAGTTGAAGTTGCACAAGCAAATAATAAGCACGTTGGCACAGAGGCAGACTGTGTCTTCGAAATCCAAACATGTCCCGCGCCGCCACAAGCAGCGAGCCGCACAAACTCAGCAGAAATTCCGATGGCCGCGCTTTGCACTTGATGTGCTTGCGCGCGGCCGGCCCCCCAACTGGGATAAGTAATTCGTAGTATCGAGCAGTGCAGTTCGCGAGGACTGTGTCTGGATTCTTCGAATCGCAGTCCACCCGGACTTTTCTTTCATCATAGATCGAAGGGATTGTCTGCGGTGTTCAGGTCTCCGAAGATGTCTCTTGTGTTTATGTTTTCGTCGAACACAGGATGTTGCGCGAGGAACGCATCGCCACCAACCGCGACACCAGCTGCTATCGGCCCTCCTTCCGGCGGACTTGGGTTCAGAAAGTCCGTCTGTAGTATCAGCCCCGCTGCTCCTGCTGCCCTGCCACTGGCCCCACCTGGCACGACGGGGTCATGATTCTCCAGGAAGTCCGCACCTGCGTACGGTGCTTCTTGGCCCCCACTTTGAAGACTTTGGCTCCCCGCGTAGTGGTCGTAGTTGTGGCTGTGTTCTTTTTCTCCTTCGACCGAACTTGCGGTCGTGCTTGCTTCCCCGCCCCCCACCGACATCGACATCGACGACATTGCGGCCACAACCGCGTTCGGCGCCCCCTTGCTGCTCGTCTTTGCCGTTTGCCCGGGGATACTAAATGTTGGCTCGTCGCTCCCGAAATTCGGGGCCCCGATGCTCGCGCCAACCTCCAGGTCCAGTTCGTCGCCGCCGGCGAAGTCGAACTCGTTCGCCTGCGTCTGCGGTAAAGAGGAATTGAACCCGCCGCGGCCGCTGTCGCCCCCGCCGGCGTTTTGAAGCGCTTTGAAGCCCGCGTTCCGCGTGCAGAAGCCCTCCATGTTCTTCAGGTATAGCACGGCCGCGTGCGTCTCGTGCCGTTCGAGGAGGGACTCGATGGCGTCGTGCGCGGCGTCAGAAAGCTTCAACTCGAAGGGGAGCGCGAAAGCGAGGAAAATCGCCACGATGGAGTCGAGGTGCGCGTCCAGGTGCACCACCCAAGCACCGAAAAGAGCGAGCAGAGGCACCGTGCGCGTGTACACAGTCACAGGGAGCGGCCAGAGGAGAACCTGATGCTGCTAGTGATACACACTTACACTCAAGCTATTCGATTATTCCGATACAAGACTCACTCTGGCCTACGTAAATAAGTGCTGAAGATGCTCCTATGTACTTCTGCGGTTGTCCTTCGCACTCCCGCTAAGCGGCCGAGCCCGTGAAAATGCGAATACCTCTCCGAACGGATCCTGCTTCGCGTCGTAGGTAAACAGAAGGCAGACGAGTGGCCACAGTCCGTGCACGGGTTGGGTCGCGAGTCTCGCGTCGAAGAACTCGAAAAACAAGCGGCACCCCACGCAGTAGGCCGCGTGTATGACCGCGGACGTGAAGAGGAGCCAGAGCATGAACCCAACCGTCCCATGTTCGTTCTCCGCACGGATAAACCGCCTCCACCCCAGCACCAACCCGCCCAGCAGCGAAAACAGCTCCTGGTCGTGATGAAGATGTCGCGTTTAGTGCTATCACTATAATTTCTCATTTTCATACTCATTCTCATAGTGCTGGCAGTGGCACTAGTAGAGCTAGAGATGATAGCTACGGTAATAAATTGTCATTATATCGGGCCAGAGCAATATCGGTGAGTGGAGCCAGATCAATACGTGATGAACGTAGGTGGTGGTGCAGAGGGTCCACAGGCACCACTTGTCAAGCACATTCGATGGGCTGCAGCTGAAGACGTCGGTCGGCAGCACGAAAAACAGCAGACAAAGTGCGAGCACGAGGCGGCAGCCGGGTGGCGGCGTCAACCTGCCGTAGTCCATCCCCGCAACCGCAGCCATCCTTTACCCTATGCCCGATCGATCCGTTATTTTTACCGCTATCCGATTCTTATTTTCGGTTTGGAAACCTTCTCCGAAAGAGGTAGTACGTAACTCCAACTAACTCCAACGAACAAAGTCAGGGACGAGCCGCCGCGGCCAGCAATCCACACTGACCTCCTGTTTCGAGTACGGGCACCAATGGCTCTACATATTTCCGCAAACGTAGTGATGCTGATCGGTAAAACTAAAAACTCGTCAACTCATCTGCGACTACGAACTGAGACGCGTAGTAACTTCTCTCAGGAAACTACTTCCAAAAAGTGGTCGCGAACAGCAGGTGGCTTCCTCCGACAATAGAGCGATGGCCGTCCGCGTTACTCAGCTCGAGCTCCGTTCTGGTTTAAGTAAGTACACGGAAGTTTGCAGTTGTGTGGGGCCGCGCGTGCGCAAACCTTATGCTGGTGGGAGAGACGTGTTTGAGTTTGGTATGTGCCTCATACTTTGCAACAACATATCCCGGTCAGGCAAAAACAAAAGAAAGCTTTTTCTACCTACGCCTGATATGCCATTTTGTGCGCGACGTTGCATTTCTCGCGTCGTCAGCTCGCGGACGCTCAAATTCGTCCTGGTGTGCAGCAGGGTATGCTTCCAATTCCATGAAGAGACGTGATTTTTAAATCTGTACTTAGGTCCGATTCTACTGAAGTACGAGGCTGCTAATTTCGTTTGTGTTGTCCTATCCCCGTCTGATGCTACAATCAGAACGGCCCCGAACCATCTGATGCTACAATCGGAACGGCCCCGAACCACCCATTTCGGCCGGAGCCGAAAACGACTCACTGTCGCTTGATTTTGTTTTTGCGGTCCGATACAATTTTTTACTTTTATGCATGGGTAGGATCATCATTCCTCATCCTCGTCGTCGAACTGTAGCAGCGGTCCGCAGATTTCTGAAATCGTTTTTCCGAGTTCGTGCTGGCAGACGTAGCAGAACTCCAACATGTCTTCGTACAGCTCATGGTCTCGCACTTGCTCGAAGTAGGTTCGCGGGTCTAAAATCCCGTACCCCGTGATCGGGAAGCCCCGGTCCTCCGCCGTCTCGGCCGTGCAGACCGTTGGTTCGCGAGGATTGTCTCCAGGTGTCTCCAAATCCCCCTCGAGCAACAGCCGCACGACGTCCGCCTTTCCCTGCTTGCCCGCCACGTGCAGCATCGAGGTGCCATCGATGCTGAGCTCGTCGTAGCTCCCCCCGTGAGACGCCAGCAGCGAAATTATGTCGAGGAGCTGCTTCTTGTTTCTTAACGCTAAGGCCGCCTGTTCCCGCAAGGCAAAACAGGAAAGATCGGCTCCCTCCTCTGCCTCCGCCGCGCGAAAGAGCGGGGTTTTGCCCTCCTGGTCCCGAGCGTTGGGGTCCGCCCCGTGCTCCAGCAATAACTTGGTCAATTCCAGATTTCGGTGTGCCACCGCCTCGTGCAGAACCGTCCACATCGGGTCGAAACTGCGCAGGCTGCTGGGGTCGACCGAGAACAGTCGTCGGCCCGGATCGCAATCCTCCGCGTCGTCGATGCAGCAGCCGAAAAACACCGTTACGCCGGTGCCGGCGGGACTTCCGTTAGTACTTTCGGCCGCTTCTTCTTTTTCCTCTTGCTCGGCCCCCGCTGCGTTCGCGAGGGCCTCTTGCAGCACAGTGCTCAGACGCAAACCCATCTGCGGCTGGGCACAACTCGCAACGGCCACGTTCCCCGGCACGCAGTCCTCCTCGGCGTGCTCGTCGCGAGGTGCCGCGTCATCTCGCGGCGCCCCCAGTCCGTACTTCGCTCGGAGCGTTGCTTCGACATCGATCACGTTTACGCCCCCGTGCTCGTCCAGAAGTTCGGGGCAGTTTCCCGCGTCGATGAACACCGTGAAAGCGGGGGGCGCCTTCGTCAAATCGAACTCGTTGCCCGCCTCGTTGGAAAAGCATGGCGAGAGCCCCCGCCCCGGCGGTAGCATGTACTCGTCCTGCAGTTCCGCGGCACACCCCGCGCACGTGGGCAGGGGCGTGCCCGCAACAGAGTAAAAATAATTCGGCGAAGGTTTACAAGTTGTGCAGGGGGAGCCAGTGGGGCAGATCGTCGTGGGCGTCGTAGTGGTAGTCGTTCCGGGCGTGGTATAACTAATTTGCTGCGCTGCCGTCTTGGTCCGGGATCCGTCGGCCGTCGGACGAAATGCGGGAGGAGGAGGCTGTTCTTGTTCTCCCGCGGCACTGCTTCCTTCGGCCGCGTCGGGGCGGGGGCTTCCGAAATCTCCTACTCTCGCAACTGCGGGCGGCAAGAGATCCAGCTCTAGCGAACGGCTACTGCTCCCGTTCTGTTGATGCTCCTCCTCACCGCCTTTCGCCCGCGCCGCAAGCTCGATTTCTCCGGCGATTTTTTCTCCGCGCAGCTGCAACCTCGGCGATCGAGGTCCGAAGACCGCATCGCCGGCACCCGCAACCGCCCCGACCATGCGCTCCATGAGGGGCCTCCACGGCATGCTCGCCGGAACGTCCGACGCATCGCGGCCATCAGCCAGTGCCCACTCGCTCGTATCCACCGTCGAGCCGCCATCTTGTTCTTTCTCTTTCGCTGCAGGTGGCAGAAAGCCAGCCGGCTGGTGTCGGGCTCCCGCTCCCGCTGGTAACCTCCGCACGGGCTCCCCGTAGAGCTGCAGCTGCTGCTGCTCACCTGAGATCCAAATCCTACATCCATGATCCTCCAATGCAACGTCCGGGAGCTCCTCCCCCTGCCCCGGGGGCACTTCCTCCGTCCAAGCCGGAAGAAGAAGCGGCGACGTCGCGGCGACCGGCGGCGTGTTGGTAGTGAAGTGGTCCGCCACCTCGGGGCGCGAAATAGTGGACGACGCGGCCATTGGAGGAGTAGTGGACGACGCTTCAGCGACCCGGTCGCAGAGCGGCGCACTGCCCGCGCGGACGACCCTGGAGTAGTGGATTTTTGGGCTGTCGTCGAGGCTGGTGTTGCTCGGGTGGGTCGTCATCACGTCCATAGCGGTGCTGTTCTTCGACAACTTTTTCCGCAGCTGCGCATCCGACTGCCATGATTCCGGCGCACCGTGGGCCAATGGCTCCGGTCCAGACGATGGCGCCAGTACCGGCGTCTCGTTTTGGACGTAACAACAAGTCTCCTGCTGTTCCCCTACTTGCGCCACGCTGCCCGCGCAGGACGAGGGCAAGCCTCTTGGTACCGCGCCGCACTCTGTCCGGTTCACAATACTAGTTGGCCACAGTTCGGGTGACGCAACAGCGACGGGCTCTGCATTAACGCTGGCTCCCGCCGCCAGCAGCTCGCGCACCGCGTCCGCGTGCCCCCCCGCGACGGCCAGGAACAGGGGCGTTCTGCGTTCCCCGTATCTCGTCGGTGCGTCCAGGTCCGCCTGGAAGCGCGGCTCCCGCAACAATCCGCGCAAGTGCTCCGCGTACCCCAGGAAGGCGGCGACGTGCAGGGCCGACCACCCCTCGTACAGCGCGCGCGCGAAACACGTATTGGGCCGTCTCCTCTCGCCAGCGCCACCAGCGCGGTTCACTTTTTCCCGTTCTTGAGCCTGCTCGCCGCGGAAACCCTGCGACATCGGCTCGGAGGCTCCTGTTGCGCCGGCGGCTGTTCCCGTTCCGGTTCCCATCGGGCCCTCCGCGTCCGATGGGTTGTTCCCGTCTCTTCCGTGCATGCCGCCCCCCGCGCGCAGCGAAGCACCCTGCAGACCCGGATCATGCAGCGCCATCCGCGCCCGGATCGGCAGGCTGTACTTGATGGCGGAAGGCAGCAGCGG